>JAODAL010015339.1:37500-84237 GCA_025379985.1 Phyllomedusa bahiana | reverse complement strand
TTAAAGGCAACTGTACTTTCAGGAAAAAGCTTTGACGCTTGGGGGGAAAAGTGACTTCTGCTTGAAATGGCTAAACATTTCGCAATCCAAATTCAATTGTAGCTTTTTAGTTGCACAGGCCCAAAAAAGTTTGGGGAAACCTCCCGGAGGGCATGGGATTTCACTATTTGCGGTAGGTTGAACCACACTGCAGCCATGTGCCTAACTGCGCTCAGCAATCTGTTATCCTCTTCGGATAAAGAGACAGAGTGAAGCAAACACGTCTGGGATCCCAGCCAAAGATTCCTGATTAAGAAGAGGCTTGGGGCAGCATCACCACTTAATTACACCAGTGCCCGATCCAGAGCAAGGAGCTCAGGGGATGCACGACAAAATTTAAGGGGGATTTTGTCAAAAATTGTAGGCGGCGTTACCACCGGGAGGTTTATAGTTGGAGTGAGACCGTATAGACTATGAATTTAGACAGAAGTGCCATAGACCCATCATTAAAGGCATAGCCCCATTTTATGTGTCCTTCAATTTATGACTGGAGGGTTTCTGACCTGTGGGACTCTCAGCAATCCTGAAAAAGAAGAGGGTTGCAGTATTGATTCAGCGCTGTGGCTCCACCACTGGTTTTGCAAGCCCAGTTTTTGTAGGAAATGGGGTTGCCCTTTTTCTGAGAAAGCAGTGGTCCTTTTTCCCCCTGGGTGTACGGTGCTTGTATCCAGAAACAGAATATTGGTTTTCGACCCACCACTCTACAAAAAACCCCCCCCTAACCAAAGTCACTAATGACCTAGTAACTGCAAAAACCCTCATGCCATACTCTGTTCCTCCCCCTAGACCTGCCTCTGCCTTTGATACTGTCGCCCCATTCCCTCCTGCTACAAATCCCCCCTCCCTCGCTCAAGATTTGGCCCTTCCTGGTTTCTCCTCATACCTCATGATCGGACTTTCGCGTCTTCATTCTTGCTCCCCCTCCCCCCCCCGGCCCCACCTCTTTGGTGTCCCCCAAGGGTCAGCCCTGGGCCACTATCTCTTATCTCCCCCTTGGCCTCGGTGCTCATAGCATCACTGGCTTTCATTACCCCCCTATATGTGATGAACCCAACTAAACTCCCGGCCCCGATGTCATTCTTACTTCCCGGGTCCCCGACGTCTGTCCCCTTTCCTCCTTCTTCTACACGTCTCCTAAAACTAAAAGTAGGAAAACAGAACTCATCATCTTTTCCCTCCAATTACCCCCGCCCCCGATCTCTCTATTTCAGTCAAGGGCTCTCCTTTTACCGGTCCCAAAGCCCCTGTCTTGGGGTAAATTGCTCTGTTTTTCTTTCAAAACCCCACATCCAAAACCCCCACCTCTGCCTGCCGCCTCCACCTGAAAAAAAAAAAAAAATTTTCGCATCCGCGTTCCCCGGTATGACACTACAAAAAAACTGGTCCCCTGCCCTTGTCATCTCCGCCTAGATACTGCAACATCCTTCTCTTTGGGCCCCCGCTAGCACCTCGTCCCTCCAATCCATCCTTAACTCTGCTGCCCGTCTTATCCACCTCCTCCTCGCTACCCCTCTCCCTTTCCCCCCTCTGCCAATCCCTTCACTGGCTTCCCATTGCCCAGCGAATTCATTTCAAGCTACAAACCATGACCTACAAGGTCTCCATGACCTCTCCCCACCATACATCTCTGCCCTAATTTCCAAATTTCTCCCCTCATGCAATCTCCGCTCCACACAGGACTTTCTTCTCTGATCTCCCCTTATCAGCACCACACACAACCGTCTCCAAGACTTCTTCGTGCTTCACCCACACTCTGGAACTCACTGCCCCAACCACATCAGACTCTCCCCCACTCTCACCAACTTCAAAAGTAACCTGAAAACCCATTTTCTTCAGGCTTGCCTATAACCTTCACTAAACTTGTCACTACTTCCCCCACAGACATGTCTCCCCCTCACCTCCTGTCTCTTCCCCCTCCTTGTAGATTGTATGCCCTCGCGGGCAGGGACTTGTCTCCTTCTGTCGTGCCAATTGTCATTATCCCTTATCACTGTACTCGTTTGACTTATGTAATGTATGTAACCCCCTCGAATGTACAGCGCCCTGGAATCAATGGCGCTTTAAAATAAATAATAATAATAATAATAATAATAATCCCCCTACTTTCTCAGGATTGATCAGAGTCCCAGCAGTCATAAAATCATAGCTTATCTTAGCAATAGCCGAAAAAAAAAAAAATTTAACACATTTAGCTGCAATACTGACACCAAGTGAGGCTGGGGCTCTTTAAGGTACATTGTTGTCATTGAGAAAGGTTGGGGTCCTTTCAGCTACACTGCTGTCACCAAGCAAGGTTGGGGCTCTTTGAATTATTTTTGGTCCCCAAGCAAGGTTGGGTCTATTTGTGTTACACTGTTGTCACCGAGCGAGGTTGGGGCTCTGTAAACTACACTGTAGTCCCCAAGCGAGGTTGGGGATCTTTGAGCTACACTGTTGTTACTGAGAAAGGTTGGGCTTCTTTGAGCTATAGTGTTGTCACCAAGCAAAGTTGGGGCTATTTGAGCTACACTGTTGTCACTGAGCAAGATTGAGACTCTTTGGCTATGTTCACACGGCTTATTTTGGGACAGTTTTCAGCCCATATTTCGCGCCGTACTGCGCGAATTACGGGTGAAATCCATCTCAGTCATTACGGTAACCCACAATTCTTATAGAGAACTATGGATTCCGTCTCCTCTCCCCGCTCGCGAAATACGGCGAGCGGGGAGAAAGTGACATGCACATTATCATGGCGGTATACGCACCGTGGATAATGAATGTCTATGGGGCTGCTGGCCCCCGCTGCCGAGCACACGGCGTAATTGCAGGCGAAATCCGTCCCACAATTACGCCGTGAATGAGGCGTGTGAACATAGCCTTTAAGTTATGCTTTGGTCCTTGAGCGAGGTTGGGGCTCTTTAAGCTGTGGTATGGTCTTGAGCGAGGTTGGGGCTCTTTAAGCTGTGTTATGGTCCTTGAGCGAGGTTGGGGCTCTTTAAGCTGTGGTATGGTCCTTGAGCGAGGTTGGGGCTCTTTAAGCTGTGGTATGGTCCTTGAGCGAGGTTGGGGCTCTTTAAGCTGTGGTATGGTCCTTGAGCGAGGTTGGGGCTCTTTAAGCTATGTTATGGTCCTTGAGCGAAGTTGGGGCTCTTTAAGCTATGGTATGGTCCTTGAGCGAGGTTGGGGCTCTTTAAGCTGTGGTATGGTCCTTGAGCGAGGTTGGGGCTCTTTAAGCTATGTTATGGTCCTTGAGCGAGGTTGGGGCTCTTTAAAGTACACTTTCATTATCGAGCAAGGTTGGGGCTCTTTGAGCTATGCTGTGCTCTCTGAGTGAGGTTGGGGCTCTTTGAACTATTTCTGTCCCCGAGTGAGGTTGGAGCTCTTTGAGCTATGCTGTGTCCTCTGAGTGAGGTTGGAGCTCTTTGAGCTATGCTGTGTCCTCTGAGCGAGGTTGGGGCTCTCTGAGCTATGCTGTGTTACCAGAGCGAGGTTGGGGTCATTGAGCTATTTGTGTGTTCCCCGAGCGAGGTTTGGGGGTCCCCTTTAGCTATGCTGTGGCCTCTGAGTGAGGTTGGAGCTCTGTGAGCTATGCTGTGTCCTCTGAGCGAGGTTGGGGCTCTTTGAGCTATGCTGTGTTCCCCGAGCGAGGTTGGGGCTCTTTGAGCTATGCTGTGTTCCCCGAGCGAGGTTGGGGCTCTATGAGCTATGCTGTGAGGACTGAGCGAGGTTGGGGCTCTATGAGCTCTGCTGTGTTCACGGAGCGCGGTTGGGGCTCTGTGAGCTATGCTGTGTCCTCTGAGTGAGGTTGGGGCTCTTTGAGTCATGCTGTGTCCTCTGAGCGAGGTTGGGGCTCATTGAGCTATGCTGTGTTCCCCGAGCGAGGTTGGGGCTCATTGAGCTATGCTGTGTTCCCCGAGCGAGGTTGGGGCTCATTGAGCTGTGCTGTGCTCCCCGAGCGAGGTTGGGGCTCTTTGAGCCATGCTGTGCTCCCCGAGCGAGGTTGGGGCTCTTTGAGCTATGCTGTGTTCCTGGAGCGAGGTTGGGGCTCTTTGAGCTATGCTGTGTCCTCTGAGCGAGAGTGGGGCTCTTTGAGCTATGCTGTGTCCTCTGAGCGAGGTTGGGGCTCTTTGAGCCATGCTGTGTCCTCTGAGTGAGGTTGGGGCTCTTTGAGCTACACTGTGTTCCCCGAGCGAGGTTGGGGCTCATAGAGCTACGCTGTGCCCCCCGAGCGAGGTCGGGGCTCTGTGAGCTACGCTGTGTCCTCTGAGTGAGGTTGGGGCTCTTTGAGCTATGCTGTGTCCTCTGAGCGAGGTTGGGGCTCTTTGAGCTACACTGTGTTCCCCGAGCGAGGTTGGGGCTCTTTGAGCCATGCTGTGTCCTCTGAGTGAGGTTGGGGCTCTTTGAGCCATGCTGTGTCCTCTGAGTGAGGTTGGGGCTCTTTGAGCCATGCTGTGTCCTCTGAGCGAGGTTGGGGCTCTTTAAGCTATGGTATGGTCCTTGAGTGAGGTTGGGGCTCTTTAAAGTACACTTTCATTATCGAGCAAGGTTGGGGCTCTTTGAGCTATGCTGTGCTCTCTGAGTGAGGTTGGGGCTCTTTGAACTATTTCTTGTCCCCGAGTGAGGTTGGAGCTCTTTGAGCCATGCTGTGTTCCCCGAGCGAGGTTGGGGCTCTTTGAGCTATGCTGTGATTCCCGAGCGAGGTTGGGGCTCTTTGAGCTATGCTGTGGTCCCCGAGCGAGGTTGGGGCTCTTTGAGCTATGCTGTGTCCCCCGAGCGAGGTTGGGGCTCTATGAGCTATGCTGTGTTCCCCGAGCGAGGTTGGGGCTCTTTGAGCTATGCTGTGTTCCCCGAGCGAGGTTGGGGCTCTTTGAGCTATGCTGTGTCCTCTGAGCGAGGTTGGGGCTCTTTGAGCTATGCTGTGTCCTCTGAGCGAGGTTGGGGCTCTTTGAGCTTATCTAGTAGTATTGACTTTATGTACCTAGATTCACAGTAATGGGGTTCTGTTCCTACTGTTGTAATTATCTGCTGATTTCCTTTGTGCCGAATTGCAAAGCACGCCATTGCCATTAGGACGGAGCAAATGAGAATTTCTTGAGTAGGTTGCAACACGATGTGATAACATTAGAAACCGAAAAGGTTACAGTGGACCTGTTTTATATTAACCGCCTAATTACATAGCGCTTTTTGTGCTCCACAGTTAATCAGAAAAGCTAAAAAGATTTTGTCGACAGGACCTAGGAGTGGGGAGGACAGCCTTCTCCCCCCTGCACAACCTATTTCTGCTCACCAAAATGCAGACTGATGGTTGATAAGCTGGCCATAGTAAATGGTAAATTGTAAAAAGAGCATACACGAAAAGATAATTCCATCATTTGCACAATCTGCCCGTTGGAAAATCCTTCCTTCTTGGAAATATGAATTACACTTTATCTGGGGAAAATTTTTAAGACCCTGAGAAAATGTAAAAGCCTGAATCTTACAGAGGTTATCTGGCTCAATCCATTTTTATTCATCATATGAGGGAAAACCTGAATTAATGATGAGCATTGGTTGTTTAGAGTCTTCATCTATTAGCTGCTGTGGAGAGTGACCACCGAGAGTAGCAAAGACTGTGTAATGCTTCAGTTTTCCTGTGGGGGCGCTGCTTAGGAAATAAACTCCTCTGGCTGATTGGTGGGGGGTCCCAGGACAACATCAGTGAACCCTGCTAACAAAGCACAAATGTTTTTCAAATGTTAGTAGTCTTGTTAATAGCATTACGTTATCAACATAATTATAATTAAGGTATCTATCATTACTGATCTCTGGGCACCATAGTTCTCATACAGTTGTAATATTATCTCGTCATACACAAGTACCAGACTTGACACTGTCTTTACTACGAATGCCACCATGATGTTTAAAACACCACCATAGTTAAGCTAGCACTGGCCCACTGGTGAGCACAGCAAACCCCTGGGGGCCACTGGGTATAGTGGGCCCTTGAGAATAGCAGACACGGGTTGCTTTTTAGAGGCAGAAAGCAAAAGGCATGTGCAGTATGTGAAGTTATGTGCAGTAGCTGTAGAATGGGCCCCAAGCATCAACTCCACTGGTGGGCCCCAAGAATCAACTCTACTAGTTGGCCCTAAGAATCAACTCCACTGGTGGACCCCAAGCATCAACTCCACTGGTGGACCCCAAGCATCAACTCCACTGGTGGGCCCCACGCATCAGCTCCACTGGTGGGCCCCAAGCATCAACTCCACTGGTTGGCCCCAAGCATCAACTCCACTGGTTGGCCCAAGCATCAACTCCACTGGTTGGCCCCAAGAATCAACTCTACTAGTTGGCCCCAAGCATCAACTCCACTGGTGGGCCCCAAGAATCCTCTCCACTGGTGGGCCCCAAGAATCAACTCCACTGATGGGCACCAAGAATCAACTCCACTGATGGGCACCAAGAATCAACTCCACTGGTGGGCCCCAAGAATCAATCCCACTGGTGGGCTCCAAGAATCAGCTCCACTGATGGGCACCAAGAATCAACTCCACTGATGGGCACCAAGAATCAACTCCACTGGTGGGCCACAAGAATCAACTCCACTGGTGCCCCCAAGAATCAACTCCACTGGTAGAGCCCAACAATCTCCTCCACTGGTGAGCCCCAAGCATCATCTCCCCTGGTGGGCCCCAAGCATCAGCTCCCCTGGTGGGCCCCAAGCATCAGCTCCCCTGGTGGGCCCCAAGCATCAGCTCCACTGGTGGGCCCCAAGAAACAACTTCACTGGTGGGCCTTAACAATCACCTCCACTGGTGGGCACCAAGAATCAACTCCTGCAATCATGAGTGTAGGGGATTACCAATGGATGACAAACAGCAAGATGGAGGATGATAAGGGCACAGATCAAGAGGGAAGGATACATGACTTGAATCCAGAAGCAAGACAGCAAAAACATATCTGACCCTAACAAGTAATTTTTCCTAACTCTATCACTAACTTGAACATTACACCAGACCGTCTGGCCCTATTCTATCCCTGACGAAATCCTTACCAATATCCCTCAGCTATGCTAACCCTAACCAAACGTCAGAGACCTTCCAAAGAGAACTCAGGAATGCAACTCTGAAAAACTGACTCAGGACAGAACAGAAGCAACAGAGAACTAAAGACAAGCAGGGGTGTAAGTAACTGTGAACAGGAAACTAATCAAAACAGGACTAAATTCTGGAAACTGAGTGTAATAAGCTCACTAGCTCTCAGCTGACAGTATACTCTGCAACAGACACCAAGTGAAGCTCAGCTTTATAGAGGGCTGGTAATTAACCATTCCCAATAATCAAGTTCACATTTGCTTATGGTCAGCTGATGCAAAGAGTTGTTTGAGGCAGTAGCTTAAAACATCTGAGCTAGTTAGCAGGAGAAACCCAAGTGGCAAGAGGATTCCTGCCATCATAACAAAGATGAAGCGAGGGCAGAGTTTGTAGTATGATTGGCGCTTCTGATTGATGGAGGTCCTTAATATCCCCCTTATGTCAATATAACCCCTTAACGATCGGCCTCTGTCTTTCTCGTGTTCTCTGTCGGCAGTGACGCCAAAAGACGTCGCTGCCTTCAGAGGGGGTTTGCGTCTCCCAGCATCGCAACTACGAAGCTGTAGTTAGTAGGTTTGTTCTTAGAGCAGTCTGTGTGAATGGTCTAGATTGGAGAAAGCCTCCGATCCCCGCTATTTAACACAGGCGGATTTCCGTGCATCTATACTTTAGTATTGACGGCACGTAAAACACCTTAAAGAATGTTTGCAGGCGCGGACAGTGCCTGTAATTCAGTAAAATCACGGTCGTTCTGTTCTATGAGAGTTCCCAGTACAGGGGAGCGGAATGGTCGGCTCTGTTCGGAACTCCCATAGAACAGAATGGACAGTCGTGCGCAAGCGTGACCGGCTCTCCATCCTGCTCTGTAACTTTCAAGATAAGTGCGGGTCCCAGAGGTGGTACTAGGACCTATCAGACTATTTCCGAGAAATATGCCATCAAAGTCTATGTTTGTAAAACCCCTTTAAAGGGGTTTTCTCACCATGCTGTTTCAATGAGTTTTAGCAGTTTTGCACTCACTTTGTCTCCACAGGCTGTTGGTGGTTGTACAGCAGTGATTAGCAAATTCAACTTCACTGTTACTCTGACAGTGCAGGAGATTGTTATCTCTAACAAGATCACTGATAAAGCCATGCTTTTCAGTACTCACAGAACATGTATCTTTTCTTTAGTGAATCTAATCTTGTTAGATATAATTAGTTTGCTTAGATCTCACTCCCTCTCCTTGTGAGTGACATCACTGTTCGCTCTCAGCTAATCAGGTAACAGATGTCCCTGCTGTCAGCTAATCAGATAACAAACCAACGTCTGTTATGCAGGTAGCCATAGAAACCTGTGTGCACTTCAGAGCACATAAAAAAACTCTCTTATCTCTTGACTAAAGTAAAATCTATTGAGCAATGTAGTTAGAAAAAGTCTTCATTTAACTGTCCCTTCATGTTGAAAGTTAATCTTTGTACTGAGAAAACGCTGCTTATGGGGGTGTCTCCCTGCAAAGATTACCTTTAAACATGTAGGCACCAGTAATTGAAATATATTGCTTAATTTTTATTTATTTTTATTTTAAATATATTGCTTATTTTTTTGGACTTTGTTAAGGAGATAAGATTTTATAAGAATTTATCAGCTCAGAGTGCACACAGGTGTCTCTAGATTACTGTCCTGTTCGCCTCTTCTCTCTTTGCTCTGTCTCATCTGATAGCAGTAGTCACCACAGGTCGGACTGCTGACAGTTCAGTTTGAGAACAGTGTGTTATCTTATTAAACAAGTAAGGCTATGTCTCCACAGCAAAGTTCAAATACCGTCGGGAATTTCGCCACACCGCCGGGTTTTTTTGCGTGTTTTTTTTTTTCACGCAAACAATTTCGGATTTTGGATTCCCAGCGGCCCAGTACATGGGCTGCACGGGAATCCGATGGGTGTCTGGCGGAAGTTGGAACATCTTCCGCCAGGCGGCCGGTAGCTTCAGTAGAAAACCCACGCTATGTAGACTAGAGCCCGGATTTTCTGTTGAAGTCTACACAGCACTTGGTACAGTCGGATTTCCAACAAGAATCCAGTGCTGTGTAGACATAGCTTAATTGGTCTCATTTGTTTACTTTTAGCTCTGTACCTCTCTGCACTTATAGATAACATCTCCTGCTTTCAAGTCAGTGCAGTTAGAAGAGCTGTGAATGCAGAGCTGATGTGCTAATCACTGCTATAGAAGCACCCACAGCCTGACCAGGAAGAGACAGGATGCATCAATCTGAAGCTGCTTTTGGCTCTGAGATAACCCCTTTAAGGCCTTTTCAGGCTTGGTGCTTACGGGGTTTCTCTCATACTTGGCAACCTTTGGAAGTGGCCTTTAGGGAGATTTTGAATTGCAGCTTACAGCCTTTTTTTACATGACCCCCTGTTTTACATGACACCCCCTCTTTTACACAAAGCCCCACCCCCTTGTCACATCTGTGTAACAGCTTTAGAGGAAAGCTGATAAGGGATGTGGTATCCTTCAGCTTTACTGGAAGTTGGATCTCCTAACCAGCATCCAAGCTGGGTAACAGCTCATCAATCAGCTTCAGAGCCGAGCTACAATGTGGTCCCTCTGCACCAAGTGATGTCAGGGTGGCGCTTCGTGATGCTTTACCCTGGCACCACCACTATATAAAGAGCAACCCACAGCCAGTAAGAAAGTCCTCAGATGTATAAAGTGGTTTAGCTGCCATATAGGCTTAGGCTAAAACTGTCCAAACATTGTCAGCTTGTGACTGTTTGGTCCCTTTTCAGCCATATTTGCTTCACATGGTTATAAAGTGCGCGGCGCATTTTTGGAGCGTTTATCGGCACGGTTTTTGCCCTGGCTATTGATTTGTATGGGAGGAAACCTCGTCCAAAACCTCATTAATACCTCATCAAAAACCTTTAATGAAAAGCGTGTTTCAGGCGAGGTTTTGATGCTGTTTTGGGCGCTGAAAAATCCGCGTCTGAACAGCGTCCAAATAAGCTGTGTGAACAGAACCTAAGGCTATGTTCACACGGCTGATTGCCGACGTAATTGCGGGATGGATTTCGCACGCAATTACGCTGGTTGCCGTGCAGCGGGGGCGGGGGGCCGGCAGCTCGCCAGCCCCATAGACAGTCATTGTTCACGGCGCGTACACGCCGTAAATAATGTGCATGTCACTTATCTCCCCGCTCGTGCAATACGGTGAGCAGGGAGAGGAGCCGTAATCTATAGTTCTCTATGAGAACCGTGGATTACCGTAATTATTGGGACGGATTTGGTCCCATATTTCGCGCAGTACGCTGCGGAATACGGGACCAAATCCGTCCCAAAATAAGCCGTGTGAACATCCCCTAATAGGCATGAACCAAAAGTGTATTCTGAAAGTTACCAGTACTTGACATGGCCGGTACAAATCAAATACCGGCACTGGCCCCCGGCAGTAAAACTGTCCCTGCCGGTGGTTTACCAGATTGGTGGCAAACGGACTATAGCTGGAGATTTACCAACTCCTCAGGGAGACCGGGAGGACTCTCCCTTTTCAGGGAGTCTCCAGGATGATCAGGGAGAGTTGGTGAGTATGGTTTATCTAGGCCCAATCCTATTGGGGAGTCAGGACGGTTTATCCAAAATTGTTCATGTTTTCCAGTAGCAGCAGCCAGGAATAATTTCCTATGGAGCTTGTGAGAACGGGGAACGTGTCTCCTCCGGTGATAAGGAATCGGCACTTGTTTGAGGTTGCGTCAGGAGTGTTGACTTTCTAAATTACAGAGAGGTAAAGAAAATCTCTCCAGGGTCACGATGACTGAGGAAGCCGAAACATTGTCACCGTCTTTTCAGTCTGGGAAAATTGCAGAGCGTGACTTTTCGTGACATTGTGAAGCTTTTAAAAATAGCTCCGCTGCAGCGGGGGACGCGTGTTATCAAACAGGCGGCCGCCTGCAACTCAATGGGAAGGAAAAAGAGTTCAGCCCTTAACCAACGCTCGGCGGCAGCGCCACATATGCCGTGTTTGTCTGGATGCAGAAAGATTCAGCTGCCAGATTGTTCTTCTCTGAAGGGGGCCCTTAGGTGCTGTGCAGTAACGCCTGCGCCGCCGAGCCTTGGGGCGACATCTGAGAGTCGTCTGCAACACGTGCGTTAGCGCTCAGCTCCAGCCAAGGCTTTTAATGCTTGGAAAAATTCAATTAATTCAATGATATTTCATTTTCAGAGGATTGTCTGCTGCCTATAGGGACTTAAGGCTACATCAGACATTTGAAGAGGATTTTTCATTTCTTGTCTAAACACTTGAATTTCCCATGAAATATCTATTTTGCAGCATCTTTTGTTACAATTACATTGTGCATTGCCTTTGTTATTCCTCCTGGGAAATATAGGGTGGGCCATTTATATGGATACACCTAAATAAAACGGGAATGGTTGGTGATAATAACTTCCTGTTTGTGGCACATTAGTATATGGGAGGGGGAAAACTTTTCAAGATGGGTGTTGACCATGTCAGCCATTTTGAAGTCGGCCATTTTGGATCCAACTTCTGTTATGGTGGGCAGTGTATGGCTGGCACTGTTATGGTGGGCAGTGTATGGCTGGCACTGTTATGGTGGGCACTGTATGGCTGGCACTGTTATGGTGGGCACTGTATGGCCATACCTCCCAAGTGTCCCTATTTTTAACCCAGGTTCCTCTGTCCCTCTTAGCTCTTTTTCATTTAGGTAACAGATTTGCGTCAATAAACTGACTTTCTTGCTTTATAAAGTATCTGATCGCTTCCTCACTGTATATTACATAACAATTTACTTAATATTTAATTATTGGATTCAATGCAATCCTGAAAATGTGTCCCTTTTTGGCGGTCTAAAAAGTTGGCATGTGTGTGTGTTTGGGCGTGGTTAGAGGCGTGGGCTGATGTGTCCCTCTTTGCAATCTCTAAAAGTTGGGAGGTATGTATGGCTGGCACTGTTATTATAGGCACTGGTATGGAGTGCATTGTATGGCTGGCACTGTTATGGTGGGCGTGTATGGTGGCACGTTATGGGGGGCGGTTGGCTGGCACGTTAGGTGGAGTGATGGCGGGGCCTTTTTGGTGGGCAGTGTATGGCGGGCCCCGTTTTGTGGGCAGTGTAGGCTGGGACTGTTATGGGGGGCAGTGAAAAGGCTGGCCACTGTTAGGGGGGCAGTGTATGGCTGGGACTGTTTTGGGGCATGTTGGCGGGACTGTTATGGTGGGGAGTGTATGGCTGGCACTGTTTTGGTGGGGAGGTAGGCTGGCACTTATATGGTGGGGAGTGTATGGCTGGCGCTGTTATGTGGGGAGTGTTTGGCTGGCCTGTTATGGTGGGGGATTTTAGGCTGGGGCGTTTTTGGGGGCGTGTATGGTGGCACTTTATGGTGGGAGGTATGGCTGGCGTGTTAGGTGGCAGTGTAAGGCTGGCGTGTTTTGGTGGGCAGTGTATGGCGGCACTGTTAGGTGGGGGGTATGGCTGGCACGTTTTTGGGGGCAGTTTGGTGGCCGGTTTAGGGGCACGATGCTGGGGACGTTATGGTGGGCAGTGTAGGCTGCGCTGTTTTAGGGGCAAATGTATGGGTGGCACGATTGGGGGGGCAGTGAAAAGGAGGGACTGTTTTTGGGGGGTTGCTCTCTTTGCAATCTCCTGTTGGGAGGTATGTATGGCTGGCACTGTTATTATAGGCACTGGTATGGGGGCAATGTATGGTTGGCACTGTTATGGTGGGCAGTGTATGGCTGGCACTGTTATGGTGTTCAGTGTATTGCTGGCACTGTTATGGTGTGCAGTGTATGGCTGGCACTGTTATGGTGGGCACTGTTATGGTGGGCAGTGTATGGCTGGCACTGTTATGGTGGGCAGTGTATGGCTGGCACTGTTATGGTGGGCAGTGTATGGCTGGCACTGTTATGGTGGGCAGTGTATGGCTGGCACTGTTATGGTGGGCAGTGTATGGCTGGCACTGTTATGGTGGGCAGTGTATGGCTGGCACTGTTATGGTGGGCACTGTTATGGTGGGCAGTGTATGGCTGGCACTGTTATGGTGGGCAATGTATGGCTGGCACTGTTATGGTGTGCAGTGTATGGCTGGCACTGTTATGGTGGGCAATGTATGGCTGGCACTGTTATGGTGGGCAATGTATGGCTGGCACTGTTATGGTGTGCAGTGTATGGCTGGCACTGTTATGGTGGGCACTGTATGGCTGGCACTGTTATGGTGGGCAGTGTATGGCTGGCGCTGTTATGGTGGGCAGTGTATGACTGGCACTGTTAGGATAAGCACTGTATAGATGGCACTTTTATGGTGGGCAGTGTATCGCTGGCACTGTTACGATAGGCACTGGTATGGAGGGCACTTCATGGCTGGCACTGTTATGGTGGGTAGTGTATTCCTGGCACTGTTATGATAAGCACTGTATGTCTGGCACTTTTATGGTGGGCAGTATATGGCTAGCATTGTTATTATAGGCACTGGTATGATGAGCACTGTATGGCTGGCACTGTTATGGTGGGAACTGTATGATGAGCACTGTATGGTTGGCACTTATGTTGGACAGTGTATAGCTGGCACTGTTATGGTGTATGATGAGCACTGTTATAGTAGGGCACTGCATGGTGGGCACTGTATGGCTGGAACTAGCATGGTGGGCAGTGCATGGTTGGCACTGTGCGGCTGGCACTAGGGCTGTATAATCATATATTAAGCAACCTAAATGAACCCTTCAGTAATATAGTTCCTGTATTCTATCTCTGGATTCCTTCCTCAGGAGGGTTTCTTTCTGGCACAATGTATTTATGGCATTCTACGTTCCCTCCAATGCTCTGCAGAGATGTGTAACCTCTTCTTCCCCCATAGTGCTCCGCTTGCTTTCGCTCAGCCTAGTCCAGCAGACAGATCATTGCCTTTAATGCTCTTCAAAGCTCAGTACATTAACTTTATTGCCACGCAGAGCTCAATATCCCAATTATTTCCTGTTCTGCTCTGCAGAGCTTAGTGCACTTAGCCTCACCGTTTATTGTAATGTTCTGCAAACACGGATTTATTTTTGTTTTTTTGCTCGGCGCCGCTTACTACATTTATTCTAGCATATTACGCTCTGCAAAGCTCAGGCCACTGATGGCTCCGCTGCGGTGCTCGGAGCAAGGCAGCGTTCAGGCCGTTCTTCACAATGCTCCGCTCGTTTTATGCACGAGACCCTCAATAGTTTGGTCTTCATGTCTCTATCTATAATGCTCGGCCTAATACAGGTCTTCAGTCTACATTGCCTGCAGTCCTTATGTCTCTTTGTTTTCAGGGATCTACAAAACCTACTCTGTTCACTACATAGTATCTATTGTGTCTATTGTTACACAATGCTTCCTTAAAAGGGTTGTCTGACTACAAACATTAGCTTTCAACATGTAGGGAACGGTAAATGAAGACTTTTTTCCAAAAATGTTGCTTAGTTTATTTTGCTTTGTTGAGGAGATAAGAGAGATTTTATCTGCTCTGAGTGCGCACAAGTTTCTCTGGTTACTGACCTACTCTCCCCTGCTCTCTCTTCTCTTTGTGTTATCTGAGAGCAGGGGTGTCGGCACACTGGACTCCAGCAGCTTGAGAACAGAGTGTGTTACCTCTAAGGGTATGTTCACACGGCGTAATTTCAGCACGCAGTTCACGTACGTATTTGTTCTCTAACACGGGCGAGATGCGCGCTGAAATTACGGTAATCCTCCTCTACCCGCTCATACAATACGATCGTATTGTAAGCGCGGGGAGATAAGTGACATGTCAATTATTCGCGCCGAATATGTGCCGCGAGTAATGAATGTCAATGGGGCTGGCGGGCTTCCGGCCCCGAGTACGCGCGTATTAGCACAAGCTCCCGAAAGACTTGATGTACTGCGGAGCGTACAGTACGCACCGCAGTACATTGTGTGAACTTGTTATTTAGCCGCTTATTTCGGCACGTATTTCACAGCGTATTGCGCTTTATACGATCGTATTGTATGCGTGGTGGGAGAGTTGACATGTCAAGTGTTAGCGGCGATTACGCGCCATTGACGATGCAGGTCTATGGGGCCGGCTGGTTGCCTTCCACCCCCTTTGCTTAGAATTACGCGCTGATCGGCTCGTGGTTCCAAAACACACGGCGTATTGCGACGTGTACTATACGCGCCGCAATAAACCATGTGAACATACCCTAACAAACAAAGCAGACCAAATACTTTTGATAACATTGAGCTCTGAAGCCTTCTGCGCTATAGATAACTTCTCCTGTATGCAATGTCAGTGCAATTAAAAGACCTGGGAATACAGAGCTGATATGCTTATCACTGCTACAGAACCACCCACAGTGTGACCAGAAAGAGGCAGGAAGCATACATCTACAGCTGCTTTTGGCTTTGTGAAACAGCATGGGGAGACACAAGGATACTCTCACCACATTGATTAGCTTTAAACCTGTAGGTACAGGTGATGTCTTATCAGCATCAGAGTCGTCTTAACAGCATTGTGGCCCCTGGGTATAACACTGCAGTGGGCACTGCCCAAATACATGACATCACACTAGATCATGCCTCTAGCCACCGCCAAGCACAGTCTTATTATCAGACCGCTTATTTCAGCCTGCAGCCTACAAGACTATTTGGCAGGGCAGGGAGCCTTTGGCTCCCTTCTCCACCATGGTTTTTAACTAATTGCACGTCCTAAAAACACACAAACCGTTAAAGAAGCAAAGCAAACCAAGGGATCCAGGGTATGTTTTTTTGAATTCCTGGGACATACATACACCACCTGGGGCCCCCATACTTGTGGGGTCCCCGGGCAACTGCTTAGTGTGCCCAATGGAAGAGATGGCCCTGATCAGCAGCTTGTAGCCTTGTGCCCTACTGTTTATACCCCCTCCATCACCGGCTCCTGCTATACTCACAGTCAGTGGCCACATCAAAACACTGAACAGAAATGTAGAGAGTGATGTGGGTGGTACCAAGAGGAGGAGGGGAGTAAGCAGTCTCATCCCAACTCACTCCACTGTACCCTGCACTCAGCATTGCAGTATATATTGGAACAAGCACTCTGCCCTTAAGTGGATGCATTTTCTATTACAGTCTCCATTCTGGGATGGGGTATTTATGGTCTGCTTATAAGCTGTGCCTGTTTTAAGCTCTAGAGAAGGAAGAGCCGCCCATTCTGGCTTGGCTTAAATGACTAGTAATATTTCATGTTTCTTCAGATGATTGGACCTGAGATAATAATAGGGGGCAGTAGAAAAGCCGCGTTATCGGTCTGCAATAGAGGTCATTTGCATATTTCTTTTACCGCGAAGTCTTTCATGGCTATAAGGGTATGTTCACACGGTTTTTTTTTGACGGTTTTGGGGCGGAAACCTCAAAAACCCCGCGTCCAAAAAAAGCGCAAACGGCCGTGTTCACACACAACGATTTTTGCCCCTTTTTTTGGAACTATTTTGGGTGCTGAAAAAGAAGTGTCCTGTCAATTCTTGAAGCGCGTTTTAGGCGCCTTTTTTGACACGGCTTTGGAGTGGTTTTTGGCGCGTTTTTGTATGGGTGAAAACAGTGCAGAAAACCTCGCCCCAAAACCTCGTCCAAAAAGGCACAGAGAAACGCATCTAAAACCTCTTCTGAAGAAGCGCATATTCTGGGAGCAGAAACGCTCAAAAAACTGCTTTGAAACCAGCGTCAAAATCAGCTGTGTTAACATAAGGCTATGTTAACACGGCGTAATTGCCCACCATTTTCCCCCCATTAAACACAAATACCGGCAAATGCGTTGGCAATTACCCGTGTAAACATACCTTGGGGGCCGTTTCCCGGGACAGTAAAAGCCGACCGTATTTTCCGTTTTCATCCGTGTACACTCCGCGGGAACGTTTTTCCCCTTGCAGAGAAAAGCTCTCCTCTTCAAAAAACATTTTCATTTTCCCCGCCCGAAAACCCGGCAAAGAATGAAAAAGATAAATGTTTTCGGGGGCCCCAGTCCTTGAAAAACCGCCGGGCGGAAAACCCGTGCGGGGGACCGCTGCACAGATTTTTCATAAGGCCCTTTTAAAAGTTGCCCCCCACCCGGTTTGCAGACAGTTTTAAAAAACCAAAACAGTCTGAAAAACGCGAAAACCCGTGCCGTGGGGCAACCCTTTTAGGCTATGTTAACAAGCGTTTTTTGACGTGGTTTCAAGCTTTTTTTGGGGTTTTTGCTCCCGAACTTTGCGCTTCTTCAGAAGAGGTTTTGATGCGTTTCTCGGGCCTTTTTGACGGGGTTTTTTGGGGCGGGGGTTTTTCTGCATGTTTTCACCCATACAAAAACCCCCAAAAAACCACCCAAGCCGTGTAAAAAAAGGCCCCTAAAACGCGCTTCAAGAATTGACGGACATTTCTTTTTCAGCCCCAAAAATCTTCCAAAAAGCGCGTAAAAAACCTCGTCGTGGGAACTACAGCGCCGTTTGACGCTGTTTTGGACGCGGTTTTCTGAGCGTTTGCGCTTTAATAGGGGCGAGATGCGTGCCAATATTACGGTAACCATATTTTCATAGCGAACATGGATTACGCCTCCTCCCCCTGCCGTAAAAAATGATATAGTACCCGGGGGGATAAGTGACAAGTCACCTATTCGCGCGCTTTCACACCACGGGTCACTGTTATGGGCCCGCGGGGTGTTTGGGGTAAAGTCGATGAGCCCGCATACACGTGTAACATACCCTAAGGCCTCGTTTACACGCTTATTGGGCGCAGATTGGCGCCTACTGCGCGCCGATTTGCGCGCAGTACGGGCCCAATCCCGCGTAATTACGGAATCCACCGTTCTCATAGAGAACAGTGGACTCCCGTCCCCCCCCCTCGGGGAATCCGCCGGCGGGGGGCAAAATGACAAAAACATTTTCCCGGCGCAATACGAAACCCTGGGTAATGCAAGTCTTCCCCCGTCCCCCCCCTTATTCATGCGGGAATTGCACGCAATCCGCTCGCAATTCCCTCTTGAATAAGCCGTGTGACATGGCCCTAAGATCCCTTGCCACTGCGCTCCCACTGGAGACATGTTCCCCCCCTTACAGACGGCTTTTCCCTGTTTTGTTCCTTTAAAATTCGTCTCCCACATGCACTGTGACACCATAATTTTCCCTCAATATTACTGCCCCCCTCTTTATCAAAGACGCTGTAATTACTAGACATGTTCCCCCCCTGGTTTGCACTGCTTCGCCCCCATACTATAGTGCGTTCTGCAGATGCTCAGCTTTTCTGCCATATATTCCTTCCTGCTACATCGCTCTGCCTGCTTTCCCGAGCCTCACCACCCCAGTTTTCTTTCCCCCATGTTTTCCTTCAAAGGGCCCGGGGTTCTCTACCCAAAATATCTGCAGATCTCATGTCTCTTCCTACCCACGTTGCTCCGTATCATTCGTGCTCCTGCATTTACGCCGCTATTCGGAGATGCCAAACTGCACCTGGCACGGAGGTGCCGCTCGCTAACATTTGCTTTGCATTCCCAAGGGGCGTTTTTTTTTTCAAGGATGGGGGGGATACGCCTGCACAGAAAGAGTCCGAGATAATTTAATAGGTAATTAATACAGCGTAAAACAAAAGTTTTGGAGCCCCCTGCTTCCCCACAGGGGTTAATTTTATCGTGACGCTCGGTGGTTTTCGGGGTGGAAAAATGCCGGGAACTTTTCCTTCCCCGAGGGGGCGGGGCCTCTCGCCCTTATGTGCTCGACGCAGCGCCGCTTTTCGCCGTCACATTGGGGTAGGACGTTCCGTGTCGGGCTATGCTCGCAGAATTTCAAATATCCTTTTTAAAACCAATTAGGCGAATTATAAAGTCCAGAGCGTGCCACCGAGAACGAATGGAGTTGACCTCCTAATGACAAACCATGGAAAGCAGGGAAACTTTTTGACACCGGGCCTTATTTAATTTGGAAGTAAGAACAATTTATGAGACCGACGGAGAGGAAATTAAAATACTCGGGTATGAACTTCACACGATGTAAGGTCATCACAGACTTATCTGCTCGATGCTTGGACAGGAGCTGTTCTGTGGATATTCATCTTTCAGTAAAAATGAACATGTGCTGGGCAGGCGTCTTTTTCCGTCAGCAGGGTAAGGCTAGGGTCACTTTTGCGGCAGAAGTTTCCTTTGTAGCCTCCGTCACAGATTACATCAAAAATGTCACAAAAATGGTGCGGTACGCAGCACTGTTATTTCCCTTAAAATGCTGAACGCCATGACGGAACCCTGACGGGCCGCATTATAGTCAGTAAGGTCCACTGGGCACCACTGGTGTACTTCTAAGCAGCATTATGGGCCCCCAGGCCCTGTCCAAATATATGACATCACACTAGGCCATGCCTCTAGCCAGCCCCAAGCACACCCATATTACCATGCCACCTATGTCCGAACACCGGCAACCTGCAGCCTACAAGACTACTTGGCAAGGCAGGGAGCCTGTGGCTCCCTTCTCCACAATGGTTTTTAACTGTTTTCACAATCTAAAAACACACAACCATTTAAAGAGAACCTGTCACATAGGTTGTGCTAGGACAGAACAAGGTAGTGTCAGACCTGCTGTTTCCAGCGCTGTGTCCCTTATTCTGTAAGGTGCTGTAGTTTTCATGTATTTAATGCTCAAATCTTCAGTTTTCAGCCAGAAGAGTCATTCGAAGAGTCCTTCAGAGTGTCAGTTTTTTCAAACCCCGCCCACCTGAGTCTAGCCCTGCCCACCTCAACTGATAATCCTATTACTTTGAACAGGTAGAATCATATGAATAACTGTCAGTGGGCGGGGCTAGCCTTTGGTGGGCGGGGCTAACACCTGCTCATGTATAAGATTTGAGCATTAAATGCTCTAAAACGACAGCATCTTACAGAATAAGGGGGACAACGCTGGAAACAGCAGGTCTGACACTAGGTTGTGCTGTCCTCAGCCAGGGGGGCACAACCTATGTGACAGCTTCCCTTTAAATAAGCCATTCCATCCAAAGGATCCAGGGTATGTTCCCTGGAGTCCTGAGACATACATACACCACTTGGGGCCCCTATGCTTGGGGGGCTCCCTGGGCAACTGCCTAGTGTGCCCAGTGGAAAAGATGGCCCTGCTTCTAAGGCTATGTTCACACGGCTTATTTTGGGACGCATTTCGCCACGTATTGAGAACTATGGATTACACACACACACCCCTCCCGCGTATACAATACGATCGTATTGTAGGCGTGGGGAGACAATTGACATGTCATTTACTCACGGCGCTTATGCTCCACGAGTAATGACAGTCTATGGGGCCGGCGGGCTACCGACCGCCCTGCACCGCGAGAGTACGCGCCGATCGGCACGAGCTCCCGAACACCCGACGTAATTGCGGGGTGTACTGTACGCCCTGCAATTAGCCGTGTGAACATAGCCTAAGGGGTTGTTCATATGGCATTTTTGGGGGATCCAACACGTATTCAACACACGGCTGCATGTTGGTTGGAGCAGGATCGCACCCTATAGTCTATTATAGGGCTCCTGCTGCGTCTTTCGGACCAAGAATTGTCATGTCAATTCTTGTAACGGATCCGAAAGACGCTGAGAACTGCACTTGTGGAACCGATGGTGTTTCAAAGTAAAAGCAATGTAAATCACACTGCTATTTGTTAGATACGTGTTTGGGTCCTTTTAGGGTCCGATAGACAGATCCAAACCTGTATCTAAAGGAATTACACGAACCAACACGCCCTGTTTAACATAAACCCCAAGCTATGGTCCACGGCTTTTTATTTAGGACGGATTTCAGCCCGTAATTCGCGCCGGAGTGCTGCGAAATTAAAGAGCTGAAATCCGGTTTCCCCGTCATTACGGTAATCCACAGTTCTCATAGAGAGCTATGGATTCCGTCTCCTCTCCCCGCTCGTGAAATACGGCGAGAGAAGTGACATGTCAATTATTCACGGCGGTATACGCGCCGTAGATAATGAATGTCTATGGGGCCGGCGCTGCCGAGCACACGCTGTAATTGCGGGCGAAATCCGTCCCGCAACTACGCCGTGAATAAGCCGTGTGAACTAGGCCTAAGGGTGCTTTCACATGGCGCGTTTTTGATTAGTTTTTGACGCTTTTTTTTGTGCAGAAAAGCACAGCCATTAATGCTATGCATCCAAAAAACGCGCCATGTGAAAGCATCCTAAGGGTATGTTCACACGGCGTTTTTGCAGCTGTGTTTGGCTACGTGTTGGATGCAGCAGGATCGCACCCTATAGTTTATTATACGGCTCCTGCTGCATCTTTCAGACCAAGAATTGACAGGACAACGGATCCGAAAGACGCAATGAGACGCATCGTGATCACTTGTCTGAACGCCGATACGTGCTTTACATTGCAAGCAATCTAAAATCACACTGCTCATTGCTAGATGTGTGTTTGGGTCCGTTTAGACATGGCATGAGGTAAAGTGTAAATTTAGACTAGACAGTTCTAACGTGCGCCGGATTTATCAACACTAGGATACATGTTGCACAGTGTAAGGACATGTCCCCACAGCACGGGTTTTCGGCCAATTTTTCAGGAGGCTTGCGGTTTTGCAGACCGCCTGAAAAACCGGCCGAAAATGAGCAGAACGGGGCACTATGGAAAACCCATGCAGCCGTCCCCACTGCACAGGTTTTGCCGCCCGCTGGCCACCCAAAAAGCATTGTGTAACCACCTTCTTCCGTCCGGTTTCCGGAGGGAATATGTGCTTCTCAATGGGAGGGCTGTTTTACGCTCATCGTGGAGAAAAGCCACCCCACCGCGGCC
This sequence comes from Phyllomedusa bahiana, assembly GCA_025379985.1. Lineage (NCBI taxonomy): Eukaryota > Metazoa > Chordata > Amphibia > Anura > Hylidae > Phyllomedusa > Phyllomedusa bahiana. The sequence continues at coordinate 62,390 of JAODAL010015339.1, read as the reverse complement.
GTGGGGACGGCCGCAAAACAGGACAAATACCGGTCGGCTAAACCGACCAGTATTTGTCCTGTGCAGTGGGAACACACCCTAAGAGGTTTACCCCAAATCTTAGGCAGTAGTAATACATTTTCCCCCATGTACCCTGAGACCGCAACCCCTTTGAAAGAGGACTTTGCAGCTCTCATGTCATGAATGTTTTAAAAAAAAAAAAGATTTGCATCTCCCATGAAATAAGAATTCCGGTGGATTTCATTATTCGGTTACGTCCACGCGGCGAAGGTTTTCGGTCATTTTTTCCGACGGTTTTCAGATTTGAAAAATCTAAAAAACCGACTGTCATCCATCCCAATAGACCCCAATAAAAAACCCAAAGCTGTAGTTTTTACAGCTGGATTTTTTGAGGGTTTAATTTAAAATTCAAAAAACCCGGAAAAAATTTTTGGGGAAAAGGGCACATTCCTCCTCTTATCGTTCAAAAGAAAATTTAAAAATCCCGGGTTTTGGACGGTATTTTGGGGGGTGCTGTGGGGGCCGAACCCAAACACTCCACTGTTCCCCCAAAAATAATATGACCACATTTTACAAAGGGAGGGCCCCATGCCCTTTCAATTGGTCCCCGAGTGTTTTTAGGACAAGGAAAATGGAAAACCACCCATTTTTAAATTTTAAAAGGGGGGTTGCCCCACCATTTCCTTTGATGGCAAAATTGTTTGGGTTTTTAAGGGGGCCCATCGTGTTGAAAAGTGGGGGGTCCCACTTCTAGGACCCGCACCTATCCTAACAAGAACCAAAACTTCTCCATTTTGGACAGTGAAGTGATCTGGACTCTACCATTGAAATCAGTGGGAGTTTTGAGAAAAATCAAAAATGGGCCCCGCATTTTAAAGGGGGTTTTCCCACAAAGAAAAATTTTGATGTGTAAAGCTTGCATAAAAAAATTTAAAAAAACTTTTCCCCTTTCATATTTTTTTAAAAAAATTTTGCACCATTTTTATTTTAGCTGCTCCTTATTTGATCCATAGTGTAAAGCTCTTCCCGGGGGTACCCCATGACGAGAGTCCTCAGCCCTTTGTCCGCACTTGCTCAGACCCCCACTTCTCCTCCAGGCACTACTACCCTTTCTCTTCCCTGCTTTTTTTTTAATTTTTCCACAAAAACACCACTGCTGCCCGAGTGCCCAAACCCCTATTTTGCTGTCATTCTACTCCGTCCGCTGTACTCCTTAGAAATCCCCAACAACTCACTGCGAGCTATTTTCACCCCCAAAGGTGCTTTTTTTCTCCCCCTTTTCCTCTTACCCTTATAATTATGCACCCAACGATCCAATAACGGTGTACGATCTGGCAATTAAAAGGCAAATTTCTTTATTATGAGAGTTTTTCGCAAACATCTAAAGAAAAGTCTTGTATGGGAAACCTTTTTAAATTTGGGGGAAAAACCATTTTCAAATAAATAAAAAGAAATCTAAATCAGGTATGTGCAAAAAGGGACGAAAAAAAACCCGCTTTTGGGCTCCAGCTGAGATTTAAACCCAAGGCCCACTATGGGGGAAGGGCCCAAAATGCAAACCCAAATTCAGCTACAGTTTTAGCTATCATCTTTAACTAAGTGAGAACACTGTGGGGAAAAACATGGGTGATGTCAACCCTTTGCGGGTCAATGAAAAAGATTCGAAAACCCATAAAAGCCCCCTTTTGAGCGCACGGGAAAGCTGAAACAGCAAAAACCCAAACATTAATTTCCTTTTGTGGCAAAACCCCAAAAAATTCGTTATTTTTTGGCATTTTCCAAACATATTCATCCTTTTCATATCCCCACTGTTTTAAAAAAATGATGAAACCCCCTTTGATCATAACTTTTCCCCCGGGAAGTAAAAAGGGGGGGGGAAAAAAGAAACGGGCCCAAAAAAAGGTTTCTTTTTAACGGGCAACCAACCAAAAATTTGGACACCCCTTTCCCACATTCCAAATTTTTAATGAATTTCATGAAAATAAAAATTTTTAATTCACACTAAAAATTAAACACTTTAAATTACCACTTGGGGAAATTTAAAATTACTTAACCAAAAAGTGTGAAACAACGAAAATTTTGGGTTTCTATTCTGGGGTTTCCCCTTTGGGGGCTGTGATTTTGCTTTGCACACTCTTGGCATTTCACGATACTTAAAAAGGTCGCCCACCTTAAAGGGTTTACACTTCACCGGTGTCCCTGCGGTTTTAATAAGGGGATTTCTTGCCTTAAAAAAGGGGTTTGGGCCCAATCATTTTTGTGTTGTTCAAATCAGGGGGAAATTACCACGGTTTATTTCCTTTAACTGAAAGGGGGAAAATTTGTTAAAATTTTTTCTTTTTATGCAAGAAAAAAGCAGAAAAAGTAAAGAAAAAGGGCGGCCAAATTTTTTACTTTAAAAAAATTGAAGGTTGTCATTTCCAAAAAATTTGGGGGGAAACTTTGAAAGTGTCCCAAGGCAGGGGCCAAAAAACCAAATAAACGCTACAAAGAAATTTGGTCCCATAAAGGAGCGCCCCGGGAAAAGGGGGAAAGGGGCAAAGCCCACCCTGTGCGGAGGAAAAATTCATCCGGTCCCCACCCTCAAAAATGGGGTTTAAAGACCGGGGGTCAATGCCACACAGTTTTCTAGCACAGACAAAACCTACAACAACTGTTAAAGGGGAGACTGTGGGGGCAGCACCCTTTAAAGGGTTAAAAATAGTTTGCTGGGAAACCCCCGCAAAGGACAGGCAACAAGCAGAAGAACTTTTTTTGGGCTAAAGAACAAAAGGAAGGGGACAAAAAACCCAGGGGAAAAACGTGCTTTGGTCTGATGATTTCCAAATCTGGAGATCTATGGTTCCCAACCCCACCGGTTTTCTTTGTGGGGACGAAAAAAAGGGTTAAACAAAATTGGATTTCTACTTTGCCGGGTTTCCCCACCGTGAAGCAGGGAGGAGGGGTGTGTTGGAGTGGGGGTGGGGGGGGGGGCCGGGTTTCCCAAAAAAGTGAAGCATGGGGGAGGGGGGGTTGTGATGGGGGGGGGGGGGGCCCCGGGGTTCCCCCGTGAGGGGGGGGAGGTAGGAGGTGTAAAGGGGGGGGGGGGGCCCCGGGTTCCCCACGGGAAGCATGGAGGAGGAGGTTTAAATGGGGGGGGGGGGGGGGCCTGGTTCCCCCCCGGGGAACATGGGGGAAGGGGTGTGGGGTGTGGGGGGGGGGGCCGGTTCCCACCGGAAGAATGGAGGGGGAAAGGTGGGGAGGGTGGGGGGGGGGTCGGTTCCCCCCGTGAAGCAGGGAGGGGGAGGTGTGATGGGGGGGGGGCCCCCTTTAGTTTCCCACGGAAAGCTGGAAAGGGGGAAGGTGTGAGGGGGTGGGGGGGCCTTTGCCCCAACCTTTTAAATTCATCGGAGGGGGAAAGGTGGGGTTTGGTGGGGGGGGGGGGGTTTTTGCTCCGACCTTTTTGGGGATTTATTTCTAAAATTAAAGGGTTTACTGAACCGAAGGGTTTTAACCACGCATTTTGCAGCACTGCTTTTCCATCCCGTTTCCCCTTTTTTAGTTGGACCATTTTTTTTTTTCCCAAGGGGGACAAGACCCCAAACCTCCAGACTGTGAAAGGGGCTTTTGCCCAAAAAGGAGAGGGGTTTGGGGTGCTACCCAATAACCTGGCCTCCACATCCCCCGCCCTTTAAACCCCAATCGAGATGGTTTTGGGGGGGTGACTGCCCCGCAGAGTAAAGGAAAAAGGCCAAACAAGTCCCAAGAATCTCTGGGAAAATTTGGGGGAGACCTTTTTCGGGTGACTGAAGCTCAGCAAGAGAAGCCAAAAAGTGTGCAAAGCGGGAATCAAAGCAAAAGGTGCGAAAAACCCTAGAATAGAAGACAAATTTTCAGTGTTTAAACCACCTTTTTTGTTAATATAAAACCCACTTGTGTAAATTCCATAGTGTTGTTTGCCCAGTAAGGAATCTACAATGTTTTAATTTCATGAAAATGCAAAAAAAGGGTTTGGGAATGAAAAATGGTGTGCCAAATTTTTTGGGTCTTTTCTGTAATTGTTTAAAGGGAAATTTGGGGAGTGTGAATTTTATCGGGGGGGAAGCAAGGGGGAAATTTGACCAATTTTAGAAAAAGAGTTATTACAGCTGAATTTCTATTTACTCCCTGGGGTTCAAAAAAATTGAAAAAATAAGATATAAAATTTTTTTGGGATTTTTTTTTTTTCAAAAAAACATTAAAAATGCAAAAAAGGCGTAATTAGCCCGTGCCCGGAGCTGAGGGTTTAGCGTAGCGGTGTGGGGGGCTTTTCAAATACCCTTTTAAAAGAAATTGGCTTTATGAAATTACATTGTTTTCCCTTTCCCCTCCTTTTCTCCCCCCAAGCCCTTTTTTTTTGGCCACTTTCCCCCTTTCTTTTTTCCCAGTTTATATTAATTAAACTACTTTTTTTTTTTTTTTTAGAAATTTAAGTTGCAGTTTCTTTGAGAGGCGGATTAATATTTAATGTAGATTTCGTTTTTATAGACTGCAGCCATGTCCCGCAGCCGGATTCCTAACAACAGAATATATTCAGGGATTTCTTTTTGTTTTGTTCTGTTTTGGGTTTTTCGTTAAAAATATTTTTGGTGGTGAAGAGCAGCGTTTTTTGTTTGTGTGTGTGTTTAAGTTGAGCAGGGTTATTTTTTTTTTGTTTTAGGTCTATAAAGTTGAGCAGTTTTGCTTCACTTATACCTTGTGCTGACCTGGATTTGTGAAGTGTCCTATTCACCGGTCACAGCCAGGGCCATGTTTACAGTCTGTGCTGCCCTAGGTACTGAACATCGCTCATGCGCCATATTTTACGGTGAATGAGGATTTAGTTCTTGCACTGCATTTAGATTGTGATTTTGCCGCAATTTTGAAAAAAAAAAACACCACTAGTGATACAAAGATATCTTTGACACTGTTCCATCTCTGAAACTTAACCTTAAGATATGCTTAAAGAGAACCTGTCACATAGGTTTTTGCCCCCTTGCTGACAAGCCAGTGTCCAGACCTGCTGTTTCCAGCGCTGTGTCCTTTATTCTTGTAAGATGCTGCGAGTTCCAGGAGAATTTAATGATGAAAATCTCTAGTTTTCGCATGCTCTGCCAGAGAGTGTCCAGAGTATTCATGGACCAGGCGTTCACACGCCCCAACTGTGGGATAGCTCCGCCCAATCATGGCTGAGTCACCCTATTACTCTGAATAGGTAGAAATTTGTGAATAATTGGAAGGTAGCCGGGGCTACCCTTGGGAGGACGGGGCTGACACCTAATCATGAATAAGCTGGACTCCTCTCTGGCAGAACAGGCTGCAAACTGCTAAGATTCGAGCATTAAATGCTCTGAAACTGCTGCATCTTACAGAATAAGGGGGACAGCTCTGGAAACAGCATGTCTGTCACTAGCTTGTACTGCCCTCAAGAGTGGGGGGCCATAATCTGTGACAGGTTTCCTTTAAGCTACAACTTAAACTTGACGCAGAAAGTGGCTCTAGCACCCAGACACTCCTTGGGCCGAGCAGAGAAGAATCGATGAGTAGGTGATCCCCTTGGGCACCACTTCATCCCAGGCAGGAAAGGGGCGCAAGGAGGTATGAAGTAGGCAGAATTTTCCAATGGGGGGGGGGCACTCTATGCCTTATTTGTCTATGGCACCAGAATACCTTGTCCCAGTTGTGCCTCCATATACATTAGATGATTGGCAGAAAATCACAAGGCCATACTCAACAGCTGGACACAGAACTATTCCCAGTAGGCGGCAATATAAGCCCAAGTACCACATGGGAAAAGTTTAACAGGTGCAGGTGCTCACACACCCATTCACTGCCCTGTAAAAAACTGCATGGTGCGTAAGTACCAGAGGGTTGGCCAGTCCTGCCAAAGTCATGACTTGAATCAACTGTGTCAGTGAACACTGCACTAAGGAATAGAGTAGGACAGGGGTGTCAAACTGCGGCCCTCCAGCTGTTGGGAAACTACAACTCCCATCATGCCTACTGTTATAGATCATATAAATGCATGATGGGAGTTGTAGTTTCCCAACAGCTGGATGGCCGCAGTTTAGCACCTGTGGAGTAGGAGATACTGCCATTCCTTTTCTCAGGCTGAGTCTGGTACTGCAGCTACATTCATTTGAATACCAGCCAAGAGTGGCACTGATGGTGGAGGGACAAATTTAGCAAATTATTTCTGACTGTATATTTGCAACATTCCCTGACATTTAATGAAGGGGAGATATTGTATGGACTCCATGGCCGGGACGGCAAAATCAAGTGATAACAGAAGTACAAGTCGCTTCTTAATGTTATTTCAATTAAGTCGCCTTTCCTATTACAAAGCGGGTGCGATGCGTATCAGTGCCGGTCTCTTCCAAAGTCTTGGTTTCTGCATAACAAACAATTTCCAATTACCGAGATCACCGAGCTCTCTGGAGTGGACGTTAATGTCTGAAATGTCATTTTTGCTTTCGGCGGGGTGGGGGGGGTGTATATCCGACGTGGAGTAAAGAGCAGACGGATTAATCCCTCTGATAATAATGCTCTGGGCTCACAAGCTGACACAACACACGATGCAGAATAATTGCGCTATCCATTCGTGCATTACGCTGTGGGAGGGGGGGAGGCTCTGTCTCTCCGGTATCGAGGGGGTCAATATCTGACCACGTTGTGCACTTTATCAGGGAGCCTGCTCGCCTGCAAGAATCTTTCATCAGGAGCCGCGGCAGAGGCTGTTTAGATGTCTGTGGCGAGCGGAGTTGGCAGGACATCGATACGGTTTTATGGTGTCTTCACCCTGTCTGGCGGCAAGATGAAACACGGTTTTAAACGCGTGGTTATCATCAGAGAAGGGAAAGAATCAAATATGCTTTCACTTATGATTGTAAAGTGTGACAGGATGTCTATGAGGGGGAGGGCTGGGTGTCAATGGCCTATCTAGGGTTACAAAAAGACCTTTATGGATGGGCAAGAAATCGCAGTTGCATTATCCGAGAGATTTTTTTATTTCGCCGCCTCTATATATTACAGCCGCGTTGGCTCATTTGTGAGGCACGTTCTACATCAGGCCTGAGCACTTTTGTATTACAGTCACAAGCAATTACACAGGGTTGACAGCAGAAACAATGATTTAAGGAACAGTTAAAGGAATTGTCCTTTTTGGAACACCCCCCCCCCCCCCCCCCCCCCCTCATTCCTGTTTTCCTCCTGTTGCTTGTTGTCCAGTCATCGGAAGTAAAATATTACACGGTACGTATTGAAATTATTTCAGGCAGTCCTGTGGAGTCAAACTACTTTAAAGGGGTTTTGCCACGATCTCATCTCATACCTCCTGCATCCTGCTCTTCAGCTCTGTGTGCTCAGAAGGGGGGGGTGTGCGATTTGTTTGAATTGCATATCATGTGACCCAGCGGATGGGCATCACCAGGCCTTTCCTCTCTGTAGTTTAAGAAAGGTTGTTTATATGTAGAACTGTAAAGTGGCTACATTGTACCTCAGAGGTAAAACTTTTGGGCCCCCAGGCACAAGGGTCCTAGGTTCAAACCCCTGCAGGCCCCAAACCTGGGGATTTTTTTTCTCTTATAAATGCAATACCTTATTGGGGTTTCCTTTTTATTTATTGCACGTTTGACTAATTAAAGGAGCACAAGAGGGAAAGAAATGACGCACCTGGGGTTTACACCATAGTGTCTGAGAGGAAGAGGGATGTTGAGCTGGGGCCCCGGGATAAAACTCCACCCCTGGTCGTTTCCCCTGGGACGAGCGTAAACAATGGATCAAAAAGGGAGCAGCTAAAACAAAAACGGTGCAAAATTTTTAATAATGATGAATGGTGAAAATGTTTTTTTTTAATTTCAAACTTCCTATCAATTTTACTTCAGGGAAAAACCATTTAATGTGCCAAAATATGTACTAATTTAATGCTCGATAAATTCCAATAAATAAAAGAATTTATTACTATAATACTGCCCCTAACAAAAATAACTAAAATAATACTGCCTCTTTGTAAAAGAATATAATTATTTTAAAAAAACTCCATGTAAAAGAATAAAACTATATTACTGCCCCCTATGTACAAAATAAAACTATATACACTTCCTCCTTTAAAGAATATAGCTACTATAATACTTCTCTTTATGTACAAAAATTTAAAAACTACTATAATACTGCCCCCCTATTCAAGAAAAAATTACTAAAATACTGCCCCTAATACAAAATATAATACTATAATACTTCCCCTATTAAAAGAATTAATAACTCCTTTTAAAAAAAAAACTAAAAACCCCCTATTACAAGAATATAATTTCTATAATATGCCTCTAGTACAAAAAATTTTAATTACTTAAATACTGCCCTATGTCAGAATATAACTCTTTAAACTGTCTTATGTACAAAAATATAATTATAAATACTGCCCTTTCCTCTATTTTACCCCGAAAGAATATACTACATAATACTGCCCCCCTTTTACAAAAATATAACTACTAAAAAATTTCCCCTTTGTACAAGAATAAAAATTACTTAATACTGTCCCTATGTAAAAGAATATCTACAATAATCTGCCTTTTGTACAAGAATAAATTACTATAATACGCCCTATGTACAAGAATATAACTATTAATATGCTCCCTATGTAAAAGAATATAATATTAAATTTTCCTCCTATTACAAAAAAAGACAAAAAATTTTTCCTATAAAAAAAAACGCCCCCTATGTAAAAGAATAAATCAAAAAATACTGCCCTATTAAAAAATTTAAAATCTTTTTTCCCCCCTATGTACAATATATAATTATAAACTGCCCCCCATGTACAAGAATATAATTATAAAAATCCCCCCTTTGTACAAGAATATTATTATTTTAATACTGCCTCCTTTTTACAAAATTTTATTTACTATAATACTCCCCCCCTTTATGTACAAAAAATTATAATGCTAAATCTCCCCTTTTTGTACAAGAAAATAATACATAATCCCTGCCCATTACAAGTAAATTATATAATACGGCCCTATGTACGAATATATACTAAAATACGCCCCTTTAGTACAAGAAATAATATATAATCTGCCCCTATGTACAAGAATATACTACTATAATATGCCCCCTAGTACAAGAATATAAACTATAATATGCCCCCCTATGTACAAGATATAATATAAATACTCCCCCCCTATGTACAAGAATTTTTACTATTTAAATACTCCCTTTTTGTAAAGAATATATTTCTTTTAATATGCCCTAGTACAAAATATAACTAATTAAAATCGCCCCTATGTACAAGAATATAATTCTATAATACTCCCCCTATGTAAAAAGAAAAAAAACTTAATACTGCCCCCTATGTACAAAAATTTAAAAGCTATAATGCTGTTTTGCTTTCCTAAGAAAAGAATTTTTAAATTTACTATAATACTCACCTATGTACAAAATATAATTACAAATTTTTCGCCCCTTGTACAAAAATAAAATTATAAATACTGCCCCTATGTAAAGAATAAAATTACTATAATACCCCCCTATGTCAAGAATAATTATAAAATACTGTCCTATGACAAGAATATAACTCTATAATATGCCCTATGTAAAAAATATAACTACATAATACTGCCCCAATGTAAAGAATATAATTATATAATATTTCCCTAGACAAGAATTAACATTTAAAATACTGCCCCCTATGTCAAAATATAACTACTATAAAACTGCCCAAATTACAAAAATTTTTTAAAAACCCAATTAAAAAAAAAAAAAACCCTTTTTAAAATTTAAATTTTTTTGCCCTATGACAAGAATAAAAACTAAATATTTTTAACTTCCCCCCAAAGTACAAATAAATAAAAAACCCCTTAAAATAAATACAAAAACTGCCCCTATGTAAAAGAATATAACTACTATAATACTGCCTCCTATGTAAGAATTAACTCTTAAAATACTCCCTTTTTCCTAAAACAAAAATTTAAAAATTAACTATAATACTGCCCCCTTTTAAACAAAAAATTTTAATTTATTAAAAAATTTTTTAAAAAAAACAAAAACGCCCCAGTACAAAAAAAAAAATACTATAATATGCCTATGAAAGAATATAACAAAACCCTTTTCTAAAACCTTTTTTTGCCCTTTTCTTTTTTATTACCCCCAGAAAATATAACTACTATAATATGCCCCCTATTACAAGAATATAACTACTATAATCTCCCCTTATGCACAATTTGGTTTTCATTACGGCTACAAAATGAACAAAAAAAATTATTTTTGTTTTAGGAACAAAAAAATGAAGAATAAAAGACGGGACCCCAAACAAACCGTGTGCATACCGAGCGGGACCTGAGACATGTTCGTAACGTGTCTCACCACGGCGGGGATTTTCTGGTTTGTAAGGTTTTCTTCATTTGGAACAACAATCCTTAAGTGCTTATCTTACAAACATCAATACACGACGGTTTTAGAAATAAGATGCTTGAAGGATGGAAAATATACAAGCACGCTTGAGAGATTTCATCTCCAGACCAGGTACGGCAACAATATCTATTCTGAAATCTGTGGAAATAAGTAAAAAAAATAGTTGTGTAGCCGCCTGCTTACAAGGTGGAACATTGCGAATGGAAAAATCTCCAAAACACTTGTATTTGCCAAATGCCAGAATAATGAGAGAATTTTTAAGGCAGTTTTATTACTTTCCGCAAAGTCATAAATTTATATACACTAGGTTTACTATCTCTTTAAACAATTTGGCCCTGCCCACATGATGATGTCATGTCTTTGGAAGCTTCTGATAGGTTTATTGGAAACATCTGAGTTAATTAGAGACACAGCTGTAGATGTATTTTAATGCACACCAGAAACGCACTTATTCTGTGTGTAACATCATGGGAAAGTCTAAGGGCTTGTCCCCATGGCAGGGTTTTCAATCAGTTTTACAGACAGTTTTCTGATTTGAAAACTGTCTGTAAAGCGACTGCCAACCTTTTATATTGATTTAAATAGAAAATCACTTGAGCAGTCCACACTGCACCGACTTACTACCGGACGGGGGTCGACATCTGAGGCTACGTCCACATGGCGGTTTTTGGCGCGCACAGGTATGCGTTGCAATATGCGTTCATTAGTGCTGTCGAAAGTACTCCTTTGAAAGCATGTACTTTCAACACACAATGGCCCGAGGCAGCTTCTGCCTCCTATACTCCTCTATTTCTCTGCCTGTAATGTCCGCCCATAAAAAGAAGTAACCCGTCACTCATTTCAGGCTCTTATGCGCCGAGAAATAGAAAAGTTTACGAGGCAGAAAAGCCGCCTTGGGCCGTTGCGCGTTGAAAGTACTTCTTTTTGTAGGCGTACATCACGCGGCGAGAAATAAGATTGTAAAATCACCGTCGTCTGAATGACGAAGATGATTTTACGCAGCACTTAATGCGGGACTTGTACAGTATTTTTACCGTATGTGTGGGGCGTACTTTGATGTGGATATGCTGCGAAGTAGGCCCTGCAAATACGCCGTGTGAACTTACCCCAACTCTGCACGGATGTTTTGGAACGCTAAGTTTGCAGCTGCATTAGCAGATAGCCGACTATCAACAGTAGCCAGACTCTCCACTGAGAAGGCAGGGATGGTTTATTACCGTCCCTGCCTTCCATAATTGTGTGAACAGAGATCAATGAGCGCTGTATACACAGGTAGAAAGCGCTGCGGCTTCCTGCTCCCGGCACCGATGGTCATGTGACCACTGGGGCTCAGTAACCACTAGAGCTGCTGGGTCAGATCAACTCTGCCGTGACCTCAGGGGTTGTATTTCTCCTGTAACTAAGGCCTAGTTTCAGGGGCAAAGTATGTTAAATAAAGCAATAAAAAAATACAGGAAGTCCCCGAACTTACACCGTTCCAAATTACATCTGTCCCCTAGTTACAAACGGAGACTTATGGGGCATGCTGGCACTTGTAGTTCCATGTTCCACAGCAGATAGAACTGTGGAATGACAAGTGCCAGCATGCCAAAGCAGCACATAAGGTAAAATCTTCTTAACAGAGGCACAGACAGCAAAAAAAATTTAAAAAACCTTCCCTGCACTACCCGAAACTAAAAAAAAAAACCAAAACCTTTTGTTCTGAAGTTACATTTAATAAATATACCTGTTCTGACTTACATACAAATTCAACTTATGAACAAACCTACAGTCCCTATCCCGTTCGTACCCCGGGGACTGCCTGTATACAGAAAAATTAAACTTTATTATTATGACCACTAGCAGCCCAAACCACAACTTTTAGCCACGCACCCAATGACCCTAAAACTTTTACCTTTCAACTTTCACCTGTAAGTGTCCAGGATGAAAAAGTGGCACAATTACAAAGAATATTTTACGACACTTTGCTGTTAAAAAAAAAATTAATAAAAAATGAAAAAAAAAAAAAAATTTCTCTTAAAAGGGTTGTCTCACTACATTGATTATCTTAACTCAGTCCTGTTTTCTTGGTGACATTTTGAATTCAGGGGCGTGTTTACTGGGTTCTACTAGGCTGCAGTAGAAGCCAGGACTGTAGCTATAGCAACCAGTGCTGGCAGCCTATCAGGATAGATCAAACAGGTCTGTAGCTATAGCAACCAGTGCTGGCAGCCTATCAGGAGATATTGAACAGGTGTGTATCTATAGTGACCCGTGCTGGCAGCCTTTCAGAATAGATCAAACAGGTCTGTAGCTATAGCAACCAGTACTGGCAGCCTATGATGAGAGATTGAACAGGTCTGTAGCTATAGTGACCCGTGCTGGCAGCCTTTCAGAATAGATCAAACAGGTCTGTAGCTATAGCAACCAGTACTGGCAGCCTATCATGAGAGATTGAACAGGTCTGTAGGTATAGTGACCCGTGCTGGCAGCCTATCAGGAGAGATTGAACAGGTCTGTAGCTATAGCGACCTGAGGAGCTAATGCAGCACATAAAAGAGGGGTAATCTAGGAATAGGTAGGACACTGTTAATGGACATATATTGCAAAGTGACTTGTTTTTGCAAGATCTTTAACATAAAAAGCAGCAATCCTTGTAGTGAGACAACTTAATATTTGCTTTATATTATTTAAAAAAAAAAAAAACTAAAAATGAAGCCTAACCTATTACAGAAAAAAGGGAAAAATTTGTGAGAAATCGTGATCACATTCAAACCCGCGTGTGCTATGGAAAAGGAAAAGCGGCCCAGATATGAACTGGTTAATGTCCCTTTTCCCCCCGATTTCTTACCCCCTTCATCCATCACACTCTCTAATGCACTTGAACAATGCAGAGTAGTCCGAACACATTGTAGACAAATCATTCATTAAAGCCAAGCAACGCTAAAAGTTTAATTAAACCCAATTGCAGAGTGAGCCCTGCCCGCCTCATGCATATTCATCATCATTATGCTGGTAAAAAAAAAAAAATGTCCCTCTAATTATGCCGCACTTAAAACTATTTCTGCGCGCCCGGAGTTTTCATATAATTACCAGAGAAATTAATTGAAGTTGTTCCATTGTGTTACCTCTTATTAGAGGTTTTCTATAGGGTGGGGACTGGGGGGGAGGCGAACAATGTTCTGCTTCGAGAATAGTTTTAACTCTTTTATCTCGGAGATCTGAAGAGGCTCGGGTGCTGGTTATGATGCTGTTTTTCTGACGACTCTTTTAGAGAGGTTTTTTACTCTTAGCGTAAAATTCTCTAGTGTTTAGATCCATTTTGTTCATGCCCACGGGGGACAGTATTACAGAAGTCATATAGAATGGGTATCATGTGCAACTATGTATGGGCCTTAAAAATTGCACTACATTCACCCTTATGCTATATATAGAGGAGTTACTTCCCTGAGGTTTAACTGGGCTGAAAGTTAAATCTTTCTTCCACAACATTGAAGTGATGATTCTCCCATCAGTATAAAGTAGAAATATTTTATTTTTCAAAGCAAATTAGAAACCACGCGTTTCGTGTCTGTTAGTGACGCTTGGTCAGAAACCTGACGGCAGGTTGCTTTCCATGAGAAGCTGCAGACTCCAGGATATCTACTGACAGTGGTGATCCGGTACTCTGCGCTATGGAGAGTTGTGCCTCCTCATAGCGCATCACCAGAGCATACAGCTATAAACCTACTAATGATCCAGTAATAGCGGTAACACATAAGGGAGTGCTCGTTTTATTCTTCTTTTTGCTTTTATTATGTATTCACCCTTAGAGAGGTATTCCCATTTCATTGATTTAGCTTTAAACATGTACGTAAAGGAAGATAAAAAATATTATCAAATACATTGCTGTTACGATTTTGCTTTCTTTCAGAGAGAGAGCAGTTTTTACCTCCTGTTCGTGTACATAAGCTTCCCTAGGATACCGACCACCGTTCTCTGGTCTAGCAGTGACCAGGATTGTGATGTCACCTCTTACCGTGTGTTATCAGCAAGACAAGCTTGCCTACATTACTTACAGACAAACTTTAACCCGTTAGAGTTCTGTAGCCTTATGCACTTTTGTTTAGAAACCTTCAACGCTAATGTCCCTCTATCAGGATCAGAGCTTATATGCCAATCATTGCTGTAGAAACACCCATAGCTTAATCAGGAAGTTTGAGTCTGAAGCCGCTTGTGACTCTGTGAAATAGAACACCCTTTTACCCCTTAGACCCTTTTAGCCTTGTTCCCTGCTGTTAAAACTCCTCCATCATCAATGCCCCTCTAACAGCCTCAGCTAGGAACAGCAGAGCTGAGTTGTCAGTCACTGATGTAGAACCGCCCACAGCCTGAAGAGGAAGTGGGAGCCGGAAGCTGTAAAACCGCCCACAGACTGAACAGGAAGTGGAAGCTTGAAGCTGTAGAATCACCCACAGCCTGAAGAGGAAGTGGGAGCCTGAAGCTGTAGAACCACCCACAGCCTGAACAGGAAGTGGGGGCCTGAAGCTGTAAAACTGCCCACATCATGAACCACCCACAGCCTGAACAGGAAGTGGGAGCCTGAAGCTGTAGAACTGCCAACAGCCTGAACAGAAAGTGGCAGCCTGAAGCTATAGAACTGCAAATACCCTGAACAGGAAGTGGGAGGCTGAAGCTGGGTGTGAAGAGCATCACAGTATCTTTTTTAACATAATGCAGCCAATTTAAAATATTTAAAAAATCTTATACTCGCCTCCATTCTCACCTTGGAACCAGCGCTTTTGTTTTTTTCCAGTCTTCTCCCGAACAGGCCGCTATCCCTACAGCCACTGATTGCCTGCAGCAGTCACGTGCCATTGGCTGATATCACCCTTTGGGGCACTTCCTAACGGTGACGCCAGGCAGTGACACGTAACCACTGCAGCAAGGCAGATATCCCAATTCAGAAAAAGGAAGAACCAGTGGAGTGTGAGGATGGTGCAGGTGAGGTGAGAGGTGAGTTGTAAGTGTTTTTTTTTTTTTTTTTCTTTTTAATTGGCTGCATTACACTAAAAAAAGTAAAAAAAATTGAAGTGGTCAAGTTGCTGTGCGGGGCCCGTGCCATTAGTAACGGATGTCAGCCATAACATATAGCTGATTGCATTCCCATTCATTTAACTCTTTAGATGCACCAGTCAATATCAGTCGCGGCATCTAAGTGGTTAGATGGAGGGAGAGACCCCATCAATTCAATTACTTTACCATAGAAATATCAGTCCCCAGACCGGACCGCTACACTAATATCACACCCAAGACCAAACCGATATAGTAATTTTAGACCTCCGATCCCTACAGTAATGTCAGACCCCCTAAATATATTCAGACCCCCATCTATTAATATCAGACCCATCCAGTAAGAGGGCTGTCTGGGCACACTGGGAGCTCTAGTTTTACAGCAGCTGGAAAGTCACCAGTTGGGAATCACTGCCTTGTACAATCCCTCATTATTTTACCGATTCATATATGCTATGCCTTGTACCATTCCTCATACAATGGCATATGCCAAGCCTTAGTATATAGCGTCTGACTTGACTGGCATTGGTCTGGTATATTCTATGCCTTGCGCCATCCCTCACTATTATGTCTGCCTATAGTGTATGTCATGACTGGCATTGGGTTGGTATATTCCAAGCCTTGTACTATCCTTCATAATTATACCAGTTTAGTATATACTATGCCTTGTACCATCCCTCATACAATTAGTACGTGCTAAACCTTCATATATGTCATGACTGGCATTGGTTGTTGGCTCGGTGGCTTTATGCGGTGTGTTATTTACGCCACCACATTGTACAGTGGGGAAAATAAGTATTTTATAAAATGCCAATTTTGCTACTTTTCCCACCTTCAAAGAATGGAGAGGTCTGTCATTTTTTATCGTAGGTACCCGTCAACTATGAGAGACAATCTAAAACAAAATCCAGAAAATCACATTCAAATAATTTAATTTGCATTTAATTGCATAAAATAAGTATTTGATCACCGACCAACCAGCAGGAATTCTGTTTTTCTCTAAGAAGCCCTCCTACTCTGAACTCATTACCTGTATTAATTGCACTTGTTTGAACTTGTTACTGGTGTAAAAGACACCTGTCCACTCAAGCAATAACATTCCAACCTCACCACCATGGCCAAGACCAAAGAGCTGTCTAAGGACACCGGGGACACAATTGTAGACCTGCACAAGGCTGGGACGGGCTACAGGACAATAGACAGCAGCTTGGTGAGAAGGCAACAACTTTGAGTGCAATTATTAGAAAATGGAAGGTACACAAGGCGGCTGTCAATACTCCTCGGACTGGGGCTCCATGCAAGATCTCACCTCATGGGGTAAGGATGATTCTCACAAAGGTTAAGAATCAGCCCAGAACAACACGGGAGGAGCTGGTCAATGACCACAGCCTCACAGATTACTGTTAGTAACACTCTACGCCGTCATGGATTAAAATCCTGCAGGACACACAAGGTCCCCCTGCTCACATCTGCACATGTCCAGGCCAGTTTGAAGTTCGCCAGTGTCCATCTGGATGATCCGGAGGAGCCGGAAGAAGGTCATGTGGTCAGAGGAGACCAAAATACAACTTTTGGATATCAACTCCACTCTCCGTGTTTGGAGGAAGAAGAGAGATGAGTACAACCCCAAGAAAACCATCCCACCCGTGAAACCTGGGGGTGGAAACATCATACTTTGGGGGTGCTTTTCTGCAAAGGGGACAGGATGACTGCACTGTGTTAAAGGGAGGATGAATGGGGCCATGTGTTGCTTGATTTTGGCCAACAACCTCCTTCCCTCAGTAAGAGCATTGAAGATGGGTCATAGCTAGGTCTTTCAGCAAGACAATGACCTGAAACACAGAGCCAGGCCAACTAAGGAGCAGCTCCGTGAGAAGCATTTCAAGGCCCTGAACCCAATCGAAAATCTTTGGAGGCATCTGGAACTCCACGTAGCCAAGCGACAGCCCCGAAACCTGAAATATCTGGAGGTAATCTGTATGGAGGAGTGGACCAAAATCACTGCTGCAGTGTGTGCAAATTTTGTCAAGAACTACAGGAAACGTCTGACCTCTGTAATTGCAAACAAAGTACCAAATATTAAAGGGGTTGTATCATTACATTAAATGGTCTTCAGAATAAGGGGACAGTGAAAACAAGCAACTTTGCAATTGGATGTCATTTGCAAAGCTGTCTTATTTTCACAGTCTCCCTTATCTGCGTTTTCTGTAAACACTGTTCCCCAGTGCTGGTCGGATTCCTCCTCCTTTCATTTCATTGGCTGACAGCTCTACTAATTTACATTCAGTCTGGCCCCCCGGTCGTATTCACGGGAGCGCGCATTCCTGCCTCTCTCACTCAGAATAACAAGGCAACAATTTCACTCTGCACAGCCAGCAGCAGTAACCCTGCAGCTGCTTCTACAATCAGAAAACAGCAGAATTGTGCCTCGGTGCCTAGTGCTGCTGCGTGTAAACATAGAAAGGAGACAGATCTATGCTGCTCTGGATGAGTTCATAGAAGGCTGGATTCAACTGTAACAAACCTCCAGCTGTGAGAAGAGAAGAGATCAGTGCTCCGAGGTTCATAGAAGACTGTCTAGACTGAATGCAGGCCTGTGGTATGTAAACATAAAGCTCTTACAAAATAGGACTCTATAGGGAGAGGAACGACAAAGTGACATGTGGACTCAGAGACGGGGGGTAGAGCACACTGACTCGGGAGCGAGCATGAACAGTGAAGGGGGGGATGATGTCATCCCCCTTCAGTTAAGAAACACCTGGCTGGAAGGGGAAGAAACGCCACTGGATTTGAAGAGCTGAGAGTACAATGAAACACACGAACTGATGAAGCGATACATCCCCTTTAAGTTCTGTTTTCTATTGTATGAAATACTTATTTCATGCAGTAAAATAAAAATTAATTATTTAAAAATAATACGGTGGGATTTTCTGGATTTTTTAGATTCTGCCTCTCACAGTTGAAGTGCACCTACAATAAAAATTACGAACCTCTCCATTCTTTGTAGGTGGGAAAAGTTGCAAAGTCGTCAGCGTATCCAATACTTATTTTCCCCACTGTATATGTTGTATAGATCGACTAGAGCGCGGCGGCCATGATACACACCTGGGTCCTTTGGGTTCTCAGAGGATCTAACCACCACTGCCGGGAGCCACTAACCGGGTGACCAGGTGAGGGACAACAAAAATGGGTGGCAAACTAACTAGCCTGCCGGCGTCTGGTTCCCCCCTTTCTTTGGGAGTAATCTCGGTATCTCCAGCGCAGACAACTCCAGCCGCTTCAGAGATGACAGAATTATATCCAAGCACAAAGTGCTGAGCTTGCTGTTCTGCGTTCCACAATTACAGAGGCCGCATAGTGCGCCGGGCTTAGCGCCCGCTTGGCAGCCGCAGACAAATCACTGTGTTGCAGGAAACAGACATTCATTGTTCTATATAGATTTGTTTTTTTTTCTTTTTTGCTCACATTGTGCCTCAAGCATCCCAAATGCAGAATACTGGAGTTCTCTGAATGCTGAGATGTCACCGTTTCATCGCCGGGGGAGGCCTCGACTTCTGCAGAAAGCTGATAGATGAAGGATCGCACATCAGTAATCTAAAGCCGCTCCAAAGCTGAAGGCTTCTTGCAGTTAAATTGCCCCCTCGTTGGAGCTTCATTCCTGGAGCTGAATATTTTGTGACCTGATCCACTGTCAGATCTCTGAAGACCCAATAGGGAGGTCAAAATCCACATGCAATGTATTGTTGCATTCTTGGGCCCACCAGTAGTGTTGATTCCTGGGGCCCACCAGTGGAGTTGATTCTTGGGGCCCACCAGTGGAGTTGATTCCTGGGGCCCACCAGTGGAGTTGATACTTGGGGCCCACCAGTGGAGATGATTCCTGGGGCCCACCAGTGGAGTTGATACTTGGGACCCAACAGTGGAGTTGATTCCTGGGGCCCACCAGTGAAGTTGATTCCTGGGGCCCACCAGTGGAGTTGATTCCTGGGGCCCACCAGTGAAGTTGATTCCTGGGGCCCACCAGTGAAGTTGATTCCTGGGGCCCACCAGTGAAGTTGATTCCTGGGGCCCACCAGTGAAGTTGATTCCTGGGGCCCACCAGTGAGTTGATTCCTGGGGCCCACCAATGGAGTTGATTCTTTGGGCCCACCAATATAGCCCACCAGTGGAGTTGATTCTTGTAGCACAACAGTGGAGTTGATTCTTGGGGCCCACAGTGGAGTTGATTCTTGGAGCCCACCAGTAGTGTTGATTCCTGGGGCCCAACAGTGGAGTTGATTCCTGGGGCCCAACAGTGGAGTTGATTCCTGGGGCCCACCAGTGGAGTTGATTCCTGGGGCCCACCAGTGGAGTTGATTCCTGGGGTCCACCAATATAGTCAATTCTTGGGACCCACAGATAGAGATGATTCTTCAAGCCACCCAGTGGAGATGATTCTTGGACCCACCAGTGGAGCTGATTCTTGGAGCCCACCAGTGGAGTTGATTCTTGGGGCCTACCAGTGCAAATGATTCTTGAGGATCAGCAGTAGAGTTCATTGTTGGAGTCCATTAGCAGAGATGAAAGTAGAAATCGGTCGGAAGAATGAACATGTTCAATGTTTTTCAGATCGTCGGCGATCTGAAAAACCGACTGGTGGAAAACCAGTGCAGTGGGGCCCGCTGCACGGGTTTTCCATAGAGGTCCGTGATAAAAGTTGTCACCCGGTTTGCAGACGGTTTTTAAAACCAAAAACCGACTGAAAAACCGGGTGAAAACCCGTGCCGTGGGGACAAGCCCTAAGACTGTCTTTGTTGCCCACAGTAATCAATCAGAGCTCATACCAACCAATAAGAGTCGATAGAAACTATTCAGAGCCCATAGCAACCAGTGCTCATAGTGACCAATCAAAGCTCATACCAGCCAATAAGAGCCCATAGCAACCACTCAGAACCCATAGCAACCACTCAGAGCCCATAGCAACCACTCAGAGCCCATAGCAACCACTCAGAGCGCATAGCAACAAATCAGAGCCCATAGCAGCCAATCAGAGCGCATAGCAACCAATCAGAGCGCATAGCAACCAATCAGAGCGCATAGCAACCAATCAGAGCTCATAGCAACCAATCACTGCCCATAGCAACCAATCAGAACTCATAGCAACCAATTAAAGCTCATAGCATCCAATCAGAGTTTATAGCAACCAATCAGAGCCCATAGCAACCAATCAGACACATAGCAACCAATCAGAGCCCACAGCAACCAATCAGAGCCCATAGCAACCAATCAGACCCATGCAACAACAGAGCCCACAGCAACCAATCAGAGCTCATAGCAACCAATCAGAGCCCATAGCAACCAATCAGAGCTCATAGCATAGCCCAGAGCTCAGATTTTATTTCATTTAGGACTATGGAAAAATAAAAGCTGAGCTCTCATTGGTTGCTATGAGCTCTGATTGGTTTCTATGGGCTCTGATTGGTTGCTATGCGCTCTGATTGGTGCTATGAGCTCTGATTGGTTGCTATGGGCGCTGATTGGTTTCTATGGGCTCTGATTGGTTGCTATGCGCTCTGATTGGTGCTATGGGCTCTGATTGGTTGCTATGTGCTCTGATTGGTTTCTATGCGCTCTGATTGGTTGATGCGCTCTGATTGGTTGCTATGCGCTGTGGTTGGTTGTTGTGGGCAACAAAGACAGTCTTACTGCTAGACAGTTTTCATACATACGGTCCATTGTGTGTGGATACAATAGCATGGTCTTACTTTGAGTAGATGGGTCACATGTGTCCATCTCAGGCTGCCTTTGCCCTGTAGATGTTTGTGGCCCCCTCCCGGTATCCGTTGTGATACAGTTTTCCAGGTATCCCAGGGATTATTCTGGTTGCTGTACTTAGAGTCGGAAAGGAATTTTTCTTCTTCTATGGGACAATTAGCCTCCTCCCCATAGGGGGTTTTGCCTTCCTCTGGATCCACACTGCAGGGTTATAGGTTGGACTCCATAGACCTGGCTCTTTTTCCAGCCCCTATGTTATTCTGTCCTATGTCTGACACCAGAAGAGTAGAGCTTGTCGAGTACTTTTTATGCCTAAGCAGAATCAATTGCGTTCAGAGCTTTTAATTAAGACAATTGAAGCCGAGCAATGTCTGAGATAGTCGGGAGCCGCTTTCTCTAAATTGACTAATCTTTCGTACACTGGTGACGCTCATTTTTGGCAGACAGAAGGCTGCAATTAGCAGAGAACATTCCCAGGAGACTGACTGAGCAACGCAGATGTCAGAAGAGAGATATTGAAGAGTAGATCACACCCTACCCCGCTCCGTCGTCGCTCTATCATCCTCCATGTTAGTAAAGCACTTGTGGATGTTTCGTAACAGCATCATCCAGGGGGAATATCGAGCCACCCACACATATGGGAATAATAGGAGTGGATGGACAAACACAGGCCAACCTATTTGAAATCCGCATCCTACGTTTCTTAGTCGCTTAAAGCCACATCCAAACATGGCTGTCGGTGCTACCATAAACAGCACATAGCTAATAACAAGAAGCATGCATAGCAGACGGGTACCATGCACATGTAGGTAGGTTCACACGTCAGACTTAACCAATCGAAAGGCATTATGGGAAAGGAGCTGGGAAGCTCATACGCCCTCAGTTTTCTTCAGACTCACCGAATCTTTAGAAAAAAAAAAAGGGATATTTAGCCAAGCCAATATCACTTATCTACATACAGCTGTTTCGGGGTTTTGCCCCTCATCAGTGTAGAGCAGAGCGATACTTGCTGGGTGGGAGGCAATGAGTGGCTCAGAAAAGGGAACATCTCTCCTTGGGGAGAGCACCATATGGCTATGTTCACACGGCTTATCCACGGCATAATTGCGGGGACGGATTTCGCCCGCAATTACGCCGTGTGCTGTGCAGCGGGGGCGGTGGGGCCGGCAGCACGCCGACCCCATAGACATTCATTATCCACGGCGCGAGGAGACTGAATCCATAGTTCTCTATGAGAACTGTGGATTACTGTAATGACTGGGACGGATTTCAGACGTATTGCAGCGCAGTACGGCTCGAATTACGGACTGAAATCCATCCCAGAATAAGCCGTGTGAACATAGAATAGGTGTGTGGAGTTCTGAATTTGCCTTTTTGTTCTCCAATAAGCATCTACATATCACAGGGCATTATGGGAAAGCTGAGATTTGTTACATCCAATAGAGGGCAGTTGAGCTTCCCAGCTCCTTTCCCATTATGCCTTGTGATATACAGATGCTTAGTAGAGGACAAAAAGACCATTCAAAACTCCACACGCCTATATGGTGCTCTCCCCAAGGAGAGATGTGGCCATTACCGATATGTCTTACCATAGCAAATCCTTGTGTTACCTATGAAATATCAATTCTGGAACATCTTCTCTTATAACTCTGTGTTGTGCTGTTCCTGTATTACTGTGCTGTATTACTAAATGTGTCAACTGGGTGTTACTGATTGGGGGGGGTGTCCTTGCATGGTGTGACATTGTCCAATCAGTGCTGATAGTGCCAGTATGGGCAATGACACACCCTTTTGAATACTTAAATGGTAACACCCAGGTGACATTCAGGAATACACTTATAGGAACAACAACGGAGGAACAGCCCCCCACAGAGTTATGAGAAAAGATGTCCCCGAATTGAGGGAGCAGGTCCTCTTTATTGTTCCTTTGCTTCCAAAATCCAAAGTTAATCAACTTTACAAATAGTCTTCATTAACAATTCTCTACCATTTGGCTACTGGTGCAGCTCAGTCTCAAACCCATCAAATACTGTTCCTGCTTCTGAAGCCTTCTTCCTCCAGGAAGGAGGAGGAGGTTGTAAGCATCTGGACAGGGCATGGAGATGGAGAAGAACAGCTCACTCAGGCTGTAGATGGGGAGCAAAGCACACACAAGGGAGAATCGCTCAGGCTGTGTACAAGTGTAGAGAGAAAGCAGAGCACACACTGCAAACTCTAGACTTCTACACACAGAACTCATATCCAGGACTTGTTATTGAGAGGACAACCCCCACATAAGACAATCTGAATCTAGGAGCAGCTGCCAACTGAATATCATGGGGAAGTGGTCTGGAAATTAATGAAGACTGCAGACTAAATTAGCAGTTTTTTTCTTAAAAGGGTTATACCACAAGTGAAAAAGATGGCCGCAACTCACAGCAGCTGACTGGAGAGCTGGCCACGCTTGTGCATTCAGTCTCCATTCTGTTCTATAGGAGTTTCCAGTACAAGGGAGCTCTATGTTCTCTATTTTGTTCTAGTCCAATTCAGGGGAGTGTTGTGTTCTCCATTCTGTTCTATGGGAGTTCCCAATACAGAGGAGCGCTGTGTTCTCCATTCTGTTCTATGGAAGCTCCCAGTACAGGGGAGCGCTGTGTTCTCCATTCTGTTCTGTAGGAGTTTCCAGTACAGGGGAGCGCTGTGTTCTCATTCTGTTCTATGGGAGCTCCCAGTACAGGGAGCGCTGTTTCTCCATTCTGTTCTATGGGAGTTCCGTACAGGGGAGCGCTGTGTTCTTCATTCTGTTCTGTGGGAGTTCCCAGTACAGAGAAGCTCTGTTCTCTCCATTCTGTTCTATGGGAGTTCCTGATACAGGGGAGCGCTGTGTTCTCCATTCTGTTCTGTCGGAGTTTCCAGTACAGGGGAGCTCTGTGTTCTCAAGTCTGTTCTATGGGAAGTTCCCAGTACAGGGGAGGCTGTGTTCTCCATTCTGTTCTGTGGGAGTTCCCAGTACAGGGGAGCACTGTGTTCTCTATTCTGTTCTATAGAAGTTCCCAGTACAGGGGAGTGCTGTGTTCTCTCCATTCTGTTCTATGGGAATTCCCAATACAGGGGCGCGCTGTGTTCTCCATTCTGTTCTATGGGAGTTCCCAGTACAGGGGAGCGCTGTGTTCTCCATTCTGTTTTATGGGAGTTCGTAGTACAGGGGAGCGCTGTGTTCTCCATTCTCCTTCTATGGGAGTTCCCAGTACAGTGGAGCGTGTGTTCTTCCATTTCTTTCTATGGGAGTTCCCAGTACAGGGGAGCGCTGTGTTCTCCATTCTGTTCTATGGGAGTTCCCAGTACAGGGGAGCGCTGTGTTCTCCATTCTGTTCTGTAGGAGTTTCCAGTACAGGGGAGCGCTGTGTTCTCCATTCTGTTCTGTAGGAGTTTCCAGTACAGGGGAGCGCTGTGTTCAGCTCTGCTCTGGACTCCCATAGAAAAGAATGGAAAGCAGTATGCAAGCGCAACCGACTCTCCAGTCTGCGCTGTGAGTTTCGGGGGTCCCAGATGTGGGACCCACACCTATCAGACAATATTCTATGATTGTCTATCATGGTAGAACCCCTTTAATGTAACAACTAACATATGTTAATAAGGCGTCCACAACCGCCCCCTACTACCTTCACGGCCCCCCCCCCCCCCCTTTGCCACGTACTCAAATATTTCATGAATCAAAGTAAAATGGG
>JAODAL010015339.1:0-32500 GCA_025379985.1 Phyllomedusa bahiana | reverse complement strand
AACTACGTCCAAATAAGCCGTGTGAACATACCCTTAGAGCGGGAGCCTTGTGCACCACACTTTACAGACCTCCAGTAGTCATATCACTGTAACAGACTCAGTTAGGAAGAGCAGAGCTGATCTGTCAGTCACTGCTAACGAAACCGCCCACAGCCTGACCAGGAAGTGTGAGCCTGAATCTGCATGTGGCTCTGTGAAACAGCATAGTGAGACAACCCCTTTAAAGCTAATCATTGCCGTTAGAGAACCCCTTTAAAGTCATGTATACAGCTCGTCGGTTAAATACGGCTTTAGAGATTAGTTTCTGAAGTATCAGGACAGAGACAAAGCAGATCTGTCCTGATTGCCAAGGGCTACATGGAAGGAGCCTATGGGCCTCAGGTGGCCCCCGGGCGTCAGGATGGGCACCCCTGCTCTAAACCCTGCCTGCTCAGTACAGCACATAATTGACCGTCAATGTAGAATTGGTGTCCAGAATTGTTGGATTATTTAAAATTGCAAGTTTTTTTTTTTTAATTTAAAGGATAGAAGTTGTCATCTGAGCCGCCTTTGAGGAGCCTTGGCAGATGCCGTGTGTTGGTATCGGAGCATAATGACAGCGGTGTTATCTGTCCCTCGCATGTCCCTCAATGTGGCGGTTTTATCTCCAAATGCAGTTGAGGTCCAGCTGTTCCCGCGTCGCTCCCCATGGGAAGCGCTCCGCTCTCGTTCTCCAAAGAGTGCGGCCGTCTCGTTTGCCGACTGTGACGTCTCACTTCATATGGCTTCTTGTAATGGAAGGCAGCGCAATGCAAGGAGCCGTTCTGCCGTTATGTCTTTCCCAAACTAAAAGGATTGAGCATCTGCCGCCGCTTTCTTTCACAGCAAATTAGAGCAATGAAACAGACTCCGCGATGCTTCTTATTGGCGGCAAATTGACATTCTGTTTGGTGGGCGCAGTCGATTAAACAAACGTAATCTTACTTTAATTAGTCGAAGGAATCATATTTATCAGCAGCTCGGATCGGGTCTGGATTTAAAGGGAACGTTCATTTATTCTTGGTTTGGGGAATTAAAGGGGTTTTGCCACGATGTAATGTTGACGTGGGATCCTCCAAAATGGGTATTTATTCACTTTTCTAAATATATGTGATTACAAAAAAAGTGAAGCCTCTGAGAGCTACAGCCTGACTAAGATGCCCTTAGTTTCCTGACTGTTTACATTAGAAACGACCATGACACTGACAGGAGCTGATCTGGCCGCGCTTGCGTGTTTGCACTTCTTATCTGATGACAGGGAACATGCACGAGCTTGCAAGGGGCTGTGGAGAAAAGTGCAGTGTATGAGGCTGTCTGCTGTATAGAGAATCCACTGGTTGTAATGTTATTATTTGAGTAAACATTAAGAGACTCTCCCTGCTCCCTGGCTCTGCTCAACCCTCTCCCTGTCCCCCCTGCAGCCGTTCATGCTTTATATTCTCTCCTGAGCAGATAAGAGGTAAGGAACTTCACTTGTTGGCAAAACCCGTTTAATTCTAAGTTTTATTGTAATGAACTGTTCTGCCCCATTATCCAAAGTAGCAGTCGGGGGTTGCGCAAAAGGAAGCCCGTCACCGCTGGGGATGGGGGATCTTCCAGTCTTCTACCAGTGATCTTCTCTTGTTCTGGCTAATAGTTAAAGGGGTTTTCTTACTATGCGGTTTCACAGATTCTGCTCTTCAGACTCCCACTTCCTGTTCAAGCTGTGGGAGGTTCTAAAGCTTCAGGCTCCACATACTGTTTGTGCTGTGGGGGGTTCTACAGCTTCAGGCTCCAAATACATGTTCAGGTTGTGGGCGGTTTTACAGCTTCAGGCTCTACCTGCTGTTCAGGCTGTGGGCAGTTCTACAACTTCAGGCTTCCGCTTCCTGTTCAAGCTGAGGGCGGTTCTACAGCTTCAGGCTCCCACTTCCTGTTCAGGGTGTGGGCGGTTCTACAGCTTCAGGCTCCCATTTCTTGTTAAAGCTGTGGATGGTTCTACAGCTTCAGCCTCCCACTTCCTTTTCAGGCTGTAGGTGGTTCTACAACTTCAGGCTTCCGCTTCCTGTTCAAGCTGAGGGTGGTTCTACAGCTTCAGGCTCCCACTTCTGCTTAGGCTGTGGGCAGTTCTGCAGCTTCAGGCTCCCACTTCCTGTTCAAGCTGTGGATGGTTCTACAGCTTCAGGCTCATCTTCCTTTTCAGGCTCTGGGTGAATCTACAGCTTTAGGCTCCACTTTCTGTTCAGGCTGTGGGTGGTTCTACAGCTTCAAGCTCTACTTCCTGTTTAAGCTGTGGCCGGTTCTACAGCAGTATCTGACATTTCAGCTCTGCTGTTCCTAGCTGAGTCTCTTTAATTTAAGGGCTCTCCACATCTGGCCGTTTCCCAGCGCCTGCTTTTCACAGCTAGCTTCAGGCTCCTACTTCCTGTGCACATTGTTTGTGGTGCTAAGGCTTCAGGCTTCCACTTCCTGTTCAGACTGTGAGTGGTTCTACAGCAGGGACTGACATTTCAGCTCTGCTATTCCTAGTTGAGCCTGCTAGAGGGACATTGGTGATGGAGGAGATTTAACAGCAGGACAAAAGACTACAGAGCTCTAAAGGGTTAAAGTTTGTCAGGAAGAAAGATAAGCAACCTCCTTTACTAGTTGTTGATTTTATGACCTGGTGGTGATTTATATCTTTAGGTATATGTATTCATTTTAAGGAAGTGATTAAAAGTTATATTTTAGTATTAGGGTTAAAATCTGTGAACCTTTTTGACACCTTGACAGATGTATAGTATTTTTTTCTGCTGATAGACCCCCTTTAAGAAGCAGGTGCCCAGTAGGGGGGCCATTGATGTTAAGTGTCCAGAGATTTCTGCATCTGAGCTCTTCCCTGCAACCTCCTCTCGACTGTGTGTGTTGACTCCAGTGGTCCTGACTGGCGGTCATTATATGTTTTCATTGCCCTCCACCTTCTCTATATAGTGATGTCATCTGTTTTCAGATGTATTGATAGACTCTCCAAAAGATGCAGGTGCCCAATAGAAGGGCCATTAATACTAAGTTTCCAAAACTTTCTGCACTGATCACCACCCTGGACCCTCCTCTTGGCCCTGACAGATGACTTTAGTTGTGTTCTGACTATAGGCCACAGTATGTTTTCATTGACCTTCCCATCTCTTATAAAGTGATTTCAACCAGTTTGAGAGCTCAGAGCTGCTGACAAAATCCCTTTAAGAAACAAGTGCCCAGTGGGGAGGCCAAAAGTGTTAGGTTTCCAGAGCTTTCTGCACTGTCCACCACCCTGGACCCTTCTTTTGGCTCTGAGTGACGACTCTAGTGGTCTCCTGACTTGAGGCCGTGGTAGTTTTTATTGGCCTCCTCATGCGCCATATACTGGTTTCAGCCATATTGTGGGCTCAGAGCTACTGACAGACTCCTTTTAAGAAGCATTAGGTCACAGATTTGAGGTCTATAGACTGAAGTTAAAGAAGTTGTCTCATCACAGATATCTCAACCGCTGCTGATTCCAACAAACCTAAATGGTTATGCTGATGCAGGTTGCTGTTGGATGCTCATTTGCCCTGCAGAAAGGGACATGAATGCTTGGGTGGACTGGGGATACCAGAGCCAGAGATGCTGCTTCTTAGAAGATCTTTGACTCTGAAAGGGGGAGCCCGAGCTGCAGACTACCCTGTATGACATGTTTGAGATGAGACACCTCCTTTAAGAAAAATTATTTCCAGAAACAAAGGAATTTTGACCTATAACCAAACCCTGGGCCCCTTAATTCTTACAATATATGGATGTTTTAGTTGATAGACCGCCTATCATTGTTGGAATTCCCCTTTATGTCTCATCACAGATATATCAACCACTGCTGATTCCAAAAAACCTACATGGTTATGCTGATGCAGGTTGCCGTTGGATGTTCATTTGCCATGCGGAAGGGCACATTAATAATTGGATGGACCAGGTCTACAAGAGCAAGAAATGCTTCATTGTAGAAGATCCCTGAATCATAAAAAGGGAGACCAAGCTCCCACCTTTTATGACATTCATATGAGATGAGACTCCCCCTTTAAGCCTGGGGCCCATTAATTCTCACAATATATGGATGTATTAGTTCATAAGCTCCCCCCATCACTGTTGGAATTCCCCTTTATGTCTTATCACATATCTCAACTACTGCTGATTACAAAAAAAACCTACATGGTTATGCTGATGCAGGTTGCTGATGGATGTTCATTTGCCATTCAGTAGGGCACATTAATAGTTGGGTGGACCAGGTCTACCAGAGCAAGAGGTGCTTAATTTTAGAAGATCCCTGACTCATAAAGGGGGAGCCCGAGCTGCAGACCACCTTGTATGACATCTTTATGAGATGAGACACCCTCTTAAAGAAAAATGTTGTCCAGAAACAAAGGAATTTTGACCTATAACCAAACCCTGGGGCCCCTTAATTTTTATAATATATGGATGTTTTAGTTGATAGACCCCCTATCATTGTTGGAATTCCCCTTTATGTCTCATCACAGATAACAATGCTGAATCCAAAAAACAAATATGGTTATGCTGATTCCAGTTGCCATTGGATGTCCATTTGCAATTCAGTAGGGTACATTGATAGTTGGGTGGATTGGGTCTACCAGATGCCTCTTTTTAGAAGACCTCTGACTCATAAAGGGGGAGCCCAAGCTCTCACCTTGTATGACATTCATATGAGATGAGACACTTCCTTTAAGCCTGGGGCCCCATATTTCCCACAATATATGGATGTATTAGTTCATAGACTCCCCCCACTCCCCATCACTGTTGGAATTCCCCTTTATGTCTCATCACAGATATCTCAACCACTGCTGATTCCACAAATCCTACATGGTTATGCTGATGCAATTTGCCATTGGATGTTCATTTGCCATGCAGAAGGGCATATTAATAGCTAGACGGACCAGGTCTATCAGAGCAAGAGATGCTTCATTTTAGAAGATCTCTGTAGACCACCTTGTAGGACATTCATATGAGATGAGACACCTCTGTTAAGCAAAATTTTGACCAGAAACCAAAAAGTTTGGACATATTACCAAACCCTGGGGCCCTTTAATTCTCACAATACATGGATGTATTAGTTCATAGACCTCCCCCCCCCCCCCCTCCCACCATCACTGGTGGAATTCCCCTCATAAAGGGGAAGCCCAAGCTCCCACCTTGTATGACATTCATATGAGATGAGACACCCCCTTTAAGCAAATTTTGACCAGAAACAAAGGAGTTTTGACGTATTACCAAACCCTGGGGGCCCGTAATTCTCACAATATCCCCTGTTTCCCCGAAAATAAGACAGCGTTTTATATTAATTTTTGTTCCTAAAGATGCGCTATGTCTTATTTTCAGGGGATGTCTTATTTTTACATGAATAAATTATAGCATGCTATACTAGTGTGTGTGTGTGTGTATTTATATCTTAAAGTTTAGAGTCATAAACCATAGGGTATATGTATGTAAAGGACATTTTATGGCAGCTGCAGTGACTTATCTCAAAGGATGGCAAATGTGACATGCTGGGACTTGTAGAACTAGAAGTCCCAGCATGCCCCATCAGCCATCCTGTGAGATGTGTGTGTGTCAGTATCATTGCTCTGTTCTCCCCCCTCTTCCCTCTATTACTTACATGTACTTTCTGTCTCCTGTCCTGGGATGTTCGGAACCCGTGGTGACATCACAGTCACATGACCTCCCTGCACAGGTCCTTCAACACTCAGGTGCTACAACAATGTCCCAGGGCTGTTTCTCGGGGTGAGCGGGGCTTGGGGACACCCGTCCCCCCCTCCTTCCCATTCTCTCTGCCCGTCCTTAGGGACGGCCCTGTGTATGGGGAGCTGCAGCAATGATTTCCGCTATGTCTTATTTTCGGGGGGTGCCTTATATTAGGGAATTCAACAAAATCTCCGTTATGTCTTAATTTCGGGGGTGTCTTATTTTCGGGGAAACACTGTATGATGTATTAGTTCATAGACCCCTCCACCCCCGATCACTGGTGGAATTCCACTTGATGTAGTTTACTTATGAGGCTAAGCCTTGGCGACATCTATTCGGTGCTATTTCGGAAACCTAAGGAGACGCTCTTGTTCCAGTGTATTTGGCCTGTCAGCCGCTCATCATCGTTTCCTTTTTCGTATTATTTTCTTTTGCTTTGTAAGCCCAGGTGTTATAAAATCCAGTGATTTCCTCATGAAAGCAGTAAAGCTTCATTATTGGCTGCTGTTATTGCCGTCTTGTGGCGCCGGTTTAAGTACAACTTACAAGCTGTGATTAACCAGATCCATCTATAGAGCGGTGTAAATATATTGCACATCATTGGGAATGATTGCAGACATCAGACCCCATCAGGTGCCGGTGACTGGAGGACGCTGTACACAGAGGAGCCGGCGACCTGCGCTAAACAAAGCGGGAAGCACTGACAGGCGACGAGCCGGGGGGAAGCAGCCGGCGGGTTTCAGCCCCCTTCAAATTTAGAAGGTAAAATAATTTGACAAAATTGCGAGAGAGGAGAAATTATAGAAAATTGCACAAAAAGTTTTTTTTCAGGGTATTACGTTATTGTGCCTCCTGATCATAGCACTTCCAGGAGTACAATTAGGGATAATACAGACTGAGCCTTGTAGAAAGCGAAATGCGTGGAGCGACGAGCCCGTGACTGATTGCAGCCGACAAAATAAATGCAGTCATTAGAAAATGCCGGGACGGTGAAATGTTACATTTCATAATAGAGAAGGGTTCAGATACTTTTTAGAATCTGAGCAGACATCAAAACCTCGATAGAGGTGGGAGATTTCAGCTCTGAAGCTTATAAATCAAAGTTGTGATTGTAGATCTGGAGTATAATGGAAGTTATAGCTCAAGAAACAGTACAGGATAAATAATGCAATGTATGTACACAGTGACTGCAGCAGCAGAATAGTGAGAGGAGCTCTGGAGTATGATACAGGATTGAACTCGGGATCAGTACAGGATAAGTAATGTATGTACACAGTGACTGCACCAGCAGAATAGTGAGCGCAGCTCTGGAGTATAATACAGGATGCAACTCAGGATCAGTACAGGATAAGTAATGTATGTACAGTGACTGCACCAGCAGAATAGTGAGTGCAGCTCTGGAGTATAATAAAGGATGTAACTCAGGATCAGTACAGGATAAGTAATGTAATGTATGTACACAGCGACTGCACCAGCAGAATAGTGAGTGCAGCTCTGGAGTATAATACAGATGTATCTGAGGATTAGTACAGGATCAGTAATGTATGTACAGTGACTGCACCAGCAGAATAGTGAGTGCAGCTCTGGAGTATAATACAGGATGTAACTCGGGATCAGTACAGGATAAGTAATGTATGTACACAGTGACTGCACCAGCAGAATAATGAGTGCAGCTCTGGAGGATAATACAGGATGTAACTCAGGATCAGTACAGGATAAGTAATGTATGTACACTGTGACTGCACCAGCAGAATAGTGAGTGCAGCTCTGGAGTATAATACAGGGTGTAACTCAGGATCACTACAGGATAAGCAATGTATGTACAGTGCTGCACCAGCAGAATAGTGAGTGCAGCTCTGGAGGATAATACAGGATGTAACTCAGGATCAGTACAGATAAGTAATGTATGTACACAGTGACTGCACCAGCAGAATAGTGAGTTCAGCTCTGGAGTATAATACAGGATGTAACTCAGGATCAGCACAGGATAAGTAATGGATGTACACAGAGATTGCATCAGCAGAATAGGGAGTGCAGCTCTGGAGTATAATCTTCATATATATATCTCGGCAGCACCACTTTCATAAGTCTGGTATTCGAAGATGCATCAGATCTTTGGTTGAGATGATTACGAGTGCAGCTCTGTACGCAGCAGCCTTTTATTTGATTAAGTCCTAGGTGAGCATCCAACAACTCCAATTGTCAGCGTCCGTATTTCAGCGCAAAGCAGCATTTTATTAGGTGACATAAATTAGACGCCTCCGTAATCTCTTTAATCATCGTAAGGTTCATTCTCTTTGTCATTCAACGGAAGGGCAGGGTATGCGTTTAATGAAAGCCGGCATCGCCACCCGCCCCGGCATTACCACCCACCCCGGCATCGCCACCCGCCCCGGCATCACCACCCGCCCCAGCATCGCCACCAGCCCCGACATCGGCCAACCCCCCCTCCCCCCACCGCCGTCAATGCATTTTTATTTTTAGTTGCTTTAGAAACCAGCAAAGTGTGGTATTTAACTTTCACCGGAAAGCGACCAGTTGCCCGCGGTCTTCAGTCAGCTGATCCAAATCTAGGATGATGATGAATGGAATTCAATTACTGCGGTCATCTTAGAGACTGACTCTTATTTTCTCTCTCCTATACTCATCATGTGTTAGTCTTAAGCAGGGAAATACAGCCTGTCTAGAAAGAGAGCTTGTTGTGTTACGAAGAATATGAGATGGAAGGGGAAGTATAATTGAATATTTAAATAATGTTTTTGCTATAAACCTATTTTTTTGGTCTATGTGAAAAAATAGACTGAAATAACCAAGTTACTGGAATATACCCATCAGGCCGATATTTCCTCTTTTCAGCTTTGCTATATGGACTAGGACAGGTTCTGCAGAGTCATTTCATTGTTTTCAGGTTATAGGGGGATTTAGGGACATATGATAGCCCCTTTGTACTGATGGAATCCTAGGTAAGACATGATGCCAACAGTACACATGCAGATAGGGCTGTAGATGCAGATAGGTGAGGCCACACATGGAGTATACTACAGAGTTTTTGGCGGCGCTGTATAGGAAGTACATAGCTGAGCTGGGGCAGGTATGACTAAGTTAGTTAAGAGAATGGTTGGATCACAATTCCAGGATAGACTATCAAACGTTATTATCTTGGAAAAAAGGCAGATTAGGGGCAATTTAGTTACCATATACCAACATGTGAAAGGACCGTACAGAGATTTCTTGCATGAACTCTTTACACCTAAGCCTGTTACAATGACAAGGGGGCGTCCTCTACGTCTAGAAGAAAGATAGGTTTGGCATCATTGTAGATAAAAATTCTTTACTGTAAGAGATGTGACACTATGGAGCTCGCTGCCAACAAGAGGTTGTGATGGTGGAGCTCGCTGCCACAAGAGGTTGTGATGGTGGAGCTCGCTGCCACAAGAGGTTGTGATGGTGGAGCTCACTGCCACAAGAGGTTGTGATGGTGGAGCTCGCTGCCACAAGAGATTGTGATGGTGGAGCTCGCTGCCACAAGAGGTTGTGATGGTGGAGCTCGCTGCCACAAGAGATTGTGATGGTGGAGCTCGCTGCCACAAGAGGTTGTGATGGTGGAGCTCGCTGCCACAAGAGTTGTGATGGTGGAGCTCGCTGCCACAAGAGGTTGTGATGGTGGAGCTCGCTGCCATAAGAGGTTGTGATGGTGGAGCTCACTGCCACAAGAGGTTGTGATGGTGGAGCTCGCTGGCACAAGAGGTGGGGATGGTGGAGCTCGCTGCCACAAGAGGTTGTGATGGTGGACTGTTTACTGCAAGAGCGGTGACACTATGGAGCTCGCTGCCACAAGAGGTTGGATGGTGGAGTCATTGACCAACTTCAAGAATGACCTAAATGTCTTTCTTAAAAAATATAATATGACGGGTTATGGGGACTACATTGATCATGGGGACAAAGTTGATCCAGGGATTTATTCTGATGGATGCCACACAACTCCAGGCACGTTTAAGGGAGATGAGATTCAACCAAGTGTCACGTCAGACCATTTGCAACTATTTACATCAGCGTTTTCTGCGTACTAGATGACCTGACCACGCCACCAGGCACAGGCATCATTGTGACACAATTCAATATGCTCTACTAGCACTAAAGACAGTCAAAAGGAACACAGGAATTATTGGAAAAGAATTTCTGCTACTTTAGATACATGAAAACTTGAGGTTCTTAGTGCACATTTTTGATCAAAACTGTAATAAGCCCACCTGTTGACACCAAGGCGACCTCAATACAGATGGGAACCTACTCTATATGTTACCTCTCTTGGTGCCTGTTCAGACCTCCACATTTCAGGGAGAGAAGATTCCAGCTACTCTGCAATGATTTAAAAACCTGTGCAGAGGTAGCATATAGAGTAGGTTCCCATCTGTATTGAGGTCGTCTTGTCGATGGCAGATGGGCGTATTACAGTTTTGCTCAAAAATGTGCACTAAGAACCTCAAATTTTCATGGATGTAAAGTAGCAGAAATGCGTTTCCTATAATTCCTATGTTCCTTTTGACTGTCTTTAGTGCTAGTAGAGCACTGCTGATATTGGATCGTGTTTGTAGTTTACAGCCACACCAGTGTGCACCTATGCTCATTTTTCAAAAAAACTTTTTGGATGTGCAAACCAAACATTGTTTTTTCTAGACTCATCCCCTTGCATGGGCCAGGGAGCATCTACGCTGGACGAGGGACCAGTGCTCCTCAGTGCTGTTCAGTGAGGAAAGTCGATTCACTCTGAGCAGAAATGATGGCCGCCAACAATGCTGGAGACATCACGGAGAGCGCTATGCATCAGCCACAGACGAGCCTTTGGTGGTGTTGGTGTTACAGTGTGGGCAGCGGTGTCTAGTCAATACGGAACTGCCCTACACTCTGTGAATGGTGCAGTGACGCCTCTACTACTGGAATATATGGATCATCATGGATCCAGTCATTGCGTCTCTGGATGAACAACACAGGGCTGATTTCATCATAATGGAGGACAATGCTCCAGCTCATCCAGGTCACATCATTAGGGAACGGTTGTTGGTGACTGGGGGACCTCAAATGGAGAAGCTGGATTTTCTCCAGACCTGAACCCCCTAGAAAACCTATGGGATCAGCTGAGTCGCTGGGTAGAAGCTTGTAACTCTGTACCCCTGAACCTCCATGACCTGAGGGGCGCCCTTCAAGAACAGTTGGAGGCCAAGCCTCAGCAGTCAATGACTCGACTTATGCAGCAGGAGACGTGGTTGTAATTGATGCTCAAGAGCACATGACACGTTACTGAGACATTGACATTTTTGGATATAGTTTACCCTCCACTGCTGTTGGCTTGTGTTTCATTAAATTGTTTGAGATGAGAAAATCACCATTGCTACGACTGAAATGGCCTCAGGATAAAATATCACTGGAGCGTGAAATGTTTACGCTTTCACTACATTTCACCCGAAATTTTTGCGAGTAGTGTATGTAACTGAGGACTGTATTAGTCCATGGACAGTTTTCCGTCCATTAGCTCGTAATTATTGCAAATACACCTTGCTGCACTCTATTTACATGCCATTCAGGAAAGTGGTATGTGTATACACACACAAATGGTATATGACTTGTTCCCTATAAACTTAATGGAACTAAATTCAGTTCACGCTATATTCGTTGTCATTGTGCTCTTCTGTCTGAGGAACAGAGGGACCTTACTTTGTATTTTGTAGGGTAAACCATTCCCTGGAGTTGCCATTGGCAAAGGAAGGTGGTTTGTCTCTAAAATATCGCAATATTGTGCTTCGAACACTAGGGCCACTGTCTTATTCTACTCTGGGCTTCATCTTGGCCCGGCCAATTAAAATATTATATATATGCTACATAAATTCTGAAATTTACATACGCTGCCTATCATGCAAGGCGGATAATAGTTTTAAAGTTCATTAGAGACTTGTAGTTAGAATTAAAAAGGACTGAATCTCCATAAGTATTGTGCAAAACTAACCTATGGCCCCATCATCCTGGAAAGAACTGCAGCAACTGCTGTTGTGACAGGTCGGCTGCCATAACCGTTTGACAAGCGGACTGAAAGGGGTTGTCCGGTGCCTCTAAAAAAAACAAATAGGCAGCTCCTGATGGCCCAATACAAAAAAAAGAAGTATAAAAAAAATCCTCTTCTCGCCTTCCTCCACTCCCTCCGTTCCAGTGCTGGGGCTTCCGGGTCTTCAGTTTTCTTTCTTCTATTTCTGAATGGGGACATCTGTATTGAGGTCGCCTTGTTGACGGCAGGTGGGCTTATTACAGTTTTGATAAAAAATGTGCACTAAGAACCTCAAATTGTCACCTCTGCAGCAATCACCTGCCTCTACTTACATCACATTTCAGAGCTGTTCACTGCCGAAAAGTTGAGGTAAAGTAAGTGGCACATGACTGTACCCAGCTTTATACAATGCTCCCATAGACTTTGAAGGGATCAGCAGCGCATACGTTTGACCACTGCTCCAGTCAAACCCTTACTTGCTGTGAGAGCGCGGCCAGTAAAGGACAGAGAGTCAGAGATCCTGATTTAGCAATCGGTCGGGCCCCAGCAGCGGGACCACTTATCAGCAATCACTTATGCATCACCCATCCTATGGATAGGTGATCAGTGTCTCCATGACACAACTCCTTTTAATAAGAATAAGGGTATGTTCACACAGCTTATTTTTCCATGTAGACAAATTTGAGTTTAGTTTACATGCAATCCACATAAAAATAGACTTTAATGGGAAAAATTTGCATGAAATTGGAGCGGAAATGCATAGAGGTGTAACAGGTCCAATATTCCGCATGCGTAAAAATATGTTCGAGATAAAGAAAGATGCGGAGTTGCATGGAAGTCAATGGGTTTTATTCCAAGCAGAGACATAAGCCATGGGGACGCACGGAGAGCTTTCCTCGTTTCCGGGAGTCATGCAGCCATCAATGGCCACATGAGACACTGGCAAGCTCATGTGACCATTGACGCCCGCATGAGGGGCATGGCTCTGGCCACACACAGCCTCACCCACTAGGTGCTCATACTCTTTCAATAGACTCCTGACTGCTCCATTCCTCCCTACTCCATCCTTCGCCGAGTGTGCATGTGTTTTCAATGATAAGCCATAAAGCCACTACCAGACTCTTGAAATTTAAATTCATCGGGAGACCACCATACATGTTTCAGTCAACTGCTCTTTTGGTTCGACCAAGTATTTTCTAATGCATATGGGATCCTTGAATATGTTCATATCAGATATTTATGGAATACTGAAGGGGTTTGCCATAAATGTTCTGCTAGGTGTGGAACCCACATATATATTGTCAACGGGCCCTTCAAATGTCTTCAAAGAGAAGGTTGTACTTGCACAGTATTCTCCATTTTGTTCTATGTGAAAGTGCAGGTCTGTGCATGGAAGACCCATTCAGATGAACAGAGAGTGCCGTGCAAGTGTGACTTCCTCTCCATTTTGCTGGAGATTTTCAGGGGCCTGTTATCAAAAAAGATGGGAACACCCTTTAAGGTTTAGCCATATGACATAAATGAACTGGGAACATTCCTTTAAGACCTATCCATGTGACATAAATGCTTTAACTAGGAACACCCCTTTAAGGCCAGTCCATGTGATATAAATGAACTGGGAACACTCATTTAAGTGCTATCCATATGGCATAAATGAGATAGGAACACCCCTTTAAGGCCTATCCACATGACATAAATGTCTGAGATGGGAACACCCCTTTAAGGCCTGTCCATTTGACATAAATGAACTGGGAACAACCCTTTTAAGGCAGGGGTTCCCAAACTCCAGTCCTCACGCCCCACCAACAGGTCATGTTTTCTGGCTTTCCACAGGTGATTTCATTATTGTCAGTGCATTCTGTGGGAGATCCTGAAAACATGACCTGTTGGTGGGGTGTGAGGACTGGGCCTCTCCACATGACATAAATGCCCGTGGTGGCAACCTCTCTTTGGGGTGAGGCTTTTGCAGTCATACAGTTTTCTTCCATTTGATGGTGGACAATGCAGATATCTATCGGTCTCATGCCAAACGATGGGGACATAAGTAACATCCGAGTTCTGGTTAATGGCAGCTAAAAACCGCAGCAGCAGCATAGAGTCTGATACCAAGTAAAACACCTGCAAAAAGCTCACTGGGCCGAGCGGTGGTAAAACCACATACTGTTGGAAGTTTTTGCCCGCGGATCGTCTCATACTCCCCAGTCCTGGACACAGAGACACCAATAACTGTACCAATGAGATGTTTGTGTGGTAATCGTTGCCAAATCTGATCGAAAAGTAAGAAAATGCGATCAAACATCAGAAAGCATGAGCACTAAAATAGGACCAGAGTGGCTGCATTTTACCATTATTATTTTCACGGTGAGATCTGAGGATCTTACATATGCGTTTCCTGCAGAAATTTCAATTTGCGTTTCCTGTCCCTTTAAGCCCAGTTCTTTGCAGAAAATCCTTCCCACCGTCCCCGCCGCGGCCACAGCAGGATTCTCCCCGAATCTCTCCATACGTAGTGATTTTTATCTCTCCTCTCTGCCATTGTGCGCCTTCTATTTACTGTTCTTTTATTGGAGCTGGAGATCTGCAGAAAGACCAGAGGCCGGCGCCGTTCCAAGCCCTCGCTGGGCTTCACAGGCAGACGATGCCATTGTTTCTGCGAGGAGAGGCGGCCCGCCTGTTCACCTTCATTATATCGGTGTTTACACTTCCTGCAGAAGGCATTATCCCTCCCAGACACCGAGATCTTGGCAGATCCTATGTTGTTATTCAATTCCAAAGCTGTAATATTAAAGTCATTCTCCTCTGACGGAGCCGAGCCAAGCAATGTGGGAACTGGTGTCGGACATCAGGCCATGCATCTCTTTAGCCGGGCTGGGCACGTTACCAGATGCTTGTTAAAAGGCTTTTCACACTGAAATCAAAGGAAAAAGTTTTGTCAGTTTCTACCTTTTATCCCTTTCTCAGAAGGCTGGGTGGCATCCAGTGTGGTAATTACAAGGACAGCTCCCACAGGGGTTGCCACCAAGCTAGCCCAGACTGCTAAACAGAAAATCCACCTGGCTATGCCGCGGAATGTGGAACACACCAGATTTGTTATCTAGGACTAAATTATGGTGGCAACAATTAATAGTGGCCATTATGGTTATCATTCAGCTCTCCAAAAATTATATCCAACTTAGCACGTGTCCATTGTATCATGTCCTGGCTGGGGTGGTACTCGGGGGCATATTGGTAGTGTCTTTCCATCTTGGTGATTGGCACAATGAACTCCTATTTAATGAGGTCACTTTCCACCCAATTGTTTGATGCTCAACTGGTCTCTCATCTGAATGTCTTGTAGACCCAATCCAGTGCTTGTAATACACAATGCCAATGAAAATTTGCAGTGGAAAGATATGTTTATAGGTCTCCCCCCCCCCCTTCAAGGGGTGATGTTGCACCTGAGGTATAGCGCCCCAAGGGCTCATCCCCACGGCAAAGGACAAATACCAGGAAGCCCTCGCCCTTCCCATAGATATGTTCATATTCCGTCCGGAAACCGGACGGAAGAATGAACATGTTCAATATTTCTCGGGCGCCTGGAGGTTTGAAAAACCGCCGGGCGTAAAACCTGTGCAGTGGGGACTGCTGCATGGGTTTTCCATAGCGGCCCGGTGTGTTAGTTTGCGGACGGTTTTTCAGACGGTTTGTAAAACCGCAAACCGTCTGAAAAACCGGCCGCAAACGGTGCCGTGGGGACATGCCCTAAGTAAAAGTATGAATCATAAAACTTACAGTGCTCCTCCGCTTTAGTAGCCAGGAGGCACCATGAGTGGTATTGCCAGACTACACGGTGCTTCTTAGAAACCATGTTAGAATGGGGTTTATGGACCCCACTAGTGGAGCTGATTCTTGGGGTCCATCAATTAAGTTGATTCCTGGAGCACACTAGTGGAGTTGATTCTTGGGGCCCACCAGTGGAGTTGATTCTTGGGTCCACCAGTGGAGTTGATTCTTGGGGCCCAACAGTGGAGTTGATTCTTGGAGCCCACTAGTGGAGTTGATTCTTGGGGACCACCAGTAGAGTTGATTCTTGTGGCCAACAGTGGTTTTGATTCCTGGGTTCCACCAGTGGAGCTGATTCTTGTGGCCCACCAGTGGAGTTGATTCTTGGGGTCCACCAGTGGAGTTGATTCTTGAGGCCCACCAGTGGAGTTGATTCTTGGGGGCCCACCAGTGGAGTTGATTCTTGGGGCCCACCAGTGGAGTTGATTCTTGGGGCCCACCAGTGGAGTTGATTCTTGGGGACCAAGAGTGGAATTGATTCTTGGGGACCACCAGTGAAGAGCATTCTTATGGCTCACTCTACAGCACAGGTGTCAAACTGCGGCCCTCCAGCTGTTGGGAAACTACAACTCCCATCATGCATTGATATAATCTATAACAGTGGGCATGATGGGAGTTGTAGTTTCCCAACAGCTGGAGGGCCGCAGTTTGACACCCCTGCTCTACAGCTACTGTACATGCTGTACATGCCTCTTTCTCTGCCTTCCTCTTTAAAAAGCAGTCCCTGGACATGCCCAGGGGCCACTGTGGGTTTTCCCTTGTTCCCCTGTGGGCCAGTCCAAGTCTGCTTATAAATATCAGATATGAACACCCTGTGGTTCACCAATGTTCTGGGATATGTTGTTCTACATCCACTGGTCTAGATAATTGTTGTCTTTGCTACACTCTAAATTTAGGATTGTGGACACATTTGTATTTTGGAATCTTTCTTTCTTATCTTGCTCTTGTAATGAAAGCAAATTCTGGGCTCTGAGAATATGAGAAATATACTAAGCACATTTTCACTCTCACTGAACATATTTAAGATATTTTTTTTTCCATTTGTGAAAATAATTTGGAAGAGAATTCCTATATTGGCAGGATGTGGAGTAGTTTGCCTCTTCGTCTGGCACATCATTAACCTACAACTGGGAGAGCAATGGTTTTATTGATTCTCACTTAGCAGCAGATCTGCTCACATGTCAACAATGAGATTACAATCCAGGCAATATGTTAGTATTGTAAAAAAAAAATGCAATGTAGGAAGCCATTCTTATGTTACCATAGAGGATACCCAATGTGGCTCTGGCAGTGATCTCATAGCTGCTGGACAGTTCCTCAGGGGCGGAGCTGGGTAGAATTGGATTACAGTGTAGTTCTGTGCTTTGACCAGAGGGGGCAGAGCAAATTTCTCTTTTTTGTTATTTTCATCAGTCAGTATTAAAAAAAATAAATTCATAACTTACCCAAACTAAATTACAATTTTGGGATTATTGCTGTCTCAAGCTTTCAGCCTTTGGCAGCCATCCAAAGGCATTGAGCTACAACCTTACCAATCTTCTCCAAGAGCCCGTCAGTCTACTTACCTAATTGAGCTTCTCTCATACTACCCGAACTTATTGACTTCTGTTTTCTCCAGCCCGTGGTTCTTCATGCTGTTGTCACCTACTGTAGCGGAGTTGTAGTAGACAATGTTTAAAGGGGTTTTGCCACAATCTCATATCATACCTCCTGCATCCAGCTCTGTGTGCTCAGAAGGGGGCGTGTGTGATTTGTTTGAATTACATATCATATGACCCAGCAGGATAACATCACCAGGCTTCACCTCTCTCTAGTCAAAGAAAAGTCTGTTTATGTATAGAGCTGTGAGTAGCTACATTGTAGCTCAGAGGTAAAATTTTTGCTTCACAGCACAAGGCTCCTAGGTTCAATCCCTGCAGGAACGAAACCTGTGGATTTTTTTCTCTTTATCAATGCACAGACCTGATTGAGGTTTTCTTTTAATTTATTTGCACTGTTTGACTAATTACTAAGGAGCACAGAGGACGGGAGTAGAATGACAGCACCTGGGGTTTGAACACTCAGTTGCTGCCTGAGAGGAGAGGTGATGTCTAAGCATGTGCGACTAGGACTGAGGAGCTCACAGCCCTGGTCGTATCCCCTGGAGACGAGCTGTAAACAATGGATCACTAAAGGAGCAGCTAAGACAAAAAC
This sequence comes from Phyllomedusa bahiana, assembly GCA_025379985.1. Classification (NCBI taxonomy): domain Eukaryota; kingdom Metazoa; phylum Chordata; class Amphibia; order Anura; family Hylidae; genus Phyllomedusa; species Phyllomedusa bahiana. The sequence continues at coordinate 14,709 of JAODAL010015339.1, read as the reverse complement.
GGTCCAGAATTTTTAATAGCGATGAATGGTGAAAATGGTTATTATTTAATTTGCAAGCTTCCCACGTCAATTTTATTTTGTGGCAAAACCCCTTTAATGGTGCTTTTCAGGTTCACATTGCCTTTGTACAAAAAGAAGGATAATGCAAGGAAAAGAAGGACAAACAGAAAAAAAAAAAAAGATCCGGAGCTGATGGATGTTAAAGTAACTCTCTAGAGGAGACTGATCGTCTGTCTAATTTCACGACTAATTTCTTCGGTGTCCATCCTTGTGTCATGCGCCTCCCCCATGGTCCTTGTACTATGCACCAGGTATAACACGGTGTATCGCTTTCGGAGGGTTGCTTTAATATCCAGAGTTTCTCCTGGTTTTCTGGCTCCACTCTATCTCCAGTAAATTAGGCCGATTCTTATAAAGCTACATTTCATTGTCCTCCATGTCACACTGTCAGATCGCTCACCCATGTAACGTCGTATCCGTATCCGCCGCGGCGGGACACCAGGAGCTTCATTTTAATTTATGTTTTATTGCTCTGCAAATTTGGGACTACAAATCAGACATCCAGAATTGCTGCAAAATGTCAGCAAGCAGATGGCTCGCACTCTACAGAGGAAACTCCAGAGCCGCATTTTAAGTAACTGTCAGACCGTCCACGGAGGAAGAATCATCGGACAAATATAAAGAAACAGGCTACAATTTCCTCGTTAGTCCCCAAAATACTCCAAGGGCTCATGTTCTCGGCAGAGCTCTGGGCACAGACTTCCTACGGCAATCAGGCTCGGACTGGCCCATAGGGGAGACCCCTGGTTGGGCACTTGAGCACGGCGGACCCTGAATGTCTTTTAAATTGCTTATACCTCCTTGAGAAAAAAAGAGGAAAGGAGGCAAATGGCAAGGGGCAGAGTATAAGAAACATGTAGAGTAGCTGTAGGGTGGGCCCCATAATCCACTCCACTGGTGGGCCCCGAGACTGAGATTCCACTGGTGGGTCCTAGGCACCCCAGTCCAACACTGACGGCAACATAGTACCGAGCATCTGCAACTATAAGGTGCTAGATTACTAAGCCCTTAGGATATGTTCACACGGCGTCTTTTTGCGCGTAATTGCGCACATTTCGCCATGTATTGCGCTTTATACGTAGCAAAATGCGCGCTGCAATTACAGTAATTCATGGCATTCATAGAGAGCTATGGATTACGTGTCGCCGCCCCCCCCCCCCCCCCCACCCACACACACACCATACAATACGATTGTATCGTACGCCCAGGGACAGAAGTGACGTGTGAATTGTTCGCGGCACTCACGCACCGCTGACAATGTGTGTGAGTTCCCCCCGTGCTTTGGTAGTACGCGCTGATCAACGCGACTTCCAAAACACAAGGCGTATTGCGGCGTGTAATGTACGTGCCACAATTATGCCGTGTGAACATACCCTTATATTATTAGGTTCTTCCATTTTTATGGTCCATTTTTTTTGGGGGGGGGGGGGTCCCGCTGACTTTGGAGGCATATGGCGGGAGAGGCCAACAGGACTCCATCAGGTTACAGTTTACCTACACGGGGTGACTGGGGGCCTACAGATACATAAGAAGCTTTCCCGAGGCATACACCGAATGTCTTCACCTATCATAATGTGAATATAGCTTTATTGTGCTTTTCTTGCCTTGTAGTGTTCTGCTTTACAATACATTGTGTCTTCTACTCCTGTCACATTCAAAGCTCCAGCAAAAATGTTGAGTACTGCTGCCCCTCTTTGGGGCAATGACATGTACAGACTTGAATCTACTTTGGTAATGTTTATAGCACTTATAGCATAGGATTTTCTGAGATCGGATTTCAAAAAACCTAGAACATGCTCAATCTTCCACCATATTTCGGTGGAAATTTTACTATTGAAGTCAAAGGGATGGCATGAAAAACGACCAGAAATCTTTGTGTGCGTTGTTTTGGCGCGGATGTGCAGCCAAAAATCTCAATAGTGCTCTAAGGTGCAAAAACTATTGAAAAACCAAATCCGAAAATCGCTTTAAAATCCGACTGAAATACGGCCCAAAATAGAAAACCGAATTAAAAATCCTCAGGTTCGTGTGTAAAATACTGTTCAAATACTTGTCCGACGACGCAGTTTAATGATACAGGATCCGACGAGGATCTTGTCTTTTGTCGTGTGGATGTACCCTAAAAATGACTATTAAAGGGGTTTTGCCAAGAAGTTAAGTTCCTTACCTCTTATCTGCTCAAGAGAGAAGATAAACAAAGCATGAACGGCTGCAAGGAGGAGAGGGCTGAGCAGAGCCTGGAAGCAGGGAGCGTCTTTAATGTTTACTCAAATAATAACATTACAACCAGTGGATTCTCTATACAGCAGACAGCCTCATACACTGCACTTTTCTCCCCAGCCCCTTGCAAGCTGGTTCATGTTCCCTGTCATCAGATAAGAAGTGCAAACACGCAAGAGCACCAGATCAGCTTCTGTCAGTGTCCTGGTCTTGTCTAATGTAAACTTTCAGGAAACTAAGGGCATCTGATTAAGACTGTAGCTCTCAGAGGCTTCACTTTTTGTAATCACCTATATTTAGAAAAGCGATTAAGTACCCATTTTGTAGGATCCCACGTCAACATTACATCGTGATAAAACCCCTTTAACGATGACAAGGAGAGCAGCTGTCCTGCTATGGTGCCTCACCAGTTATTCTCCTGTTTTCTTCACAGAGGGCACCAGCGAGCAGGAGTACGTATCTTCTGAGATCCAGCTTCTCTATTACCCCAGTATTACATACACCATCATCGGGAGCTCGGTCATCTTTGTGTTGGTGGTGGCATTGTTGGCTCTCGTTCTCCACCATCAGAGGAAACGTACCAACCTGATGAGTCTTCCTGTACATCGGCTGCAGCACCCACTGCTTCTCTCCAGACTGGTGGTCCTGGATCACCCGCACAACTGCAGAGTCACCTACAACGTGAACAACGGGGTCCATTACGTGTCTAGTGAGGGCTATCAACCACCGGTTAATATCGAATCTCCACCATCTTACACTGAGGCCGTGCTGGATGACAAGTGAGTATTTGCTTATTATTTGTGCTGCCTATCCTCTAACTACAACCAAAGCCAAGTTCTGATGCTGGGTTGAGTAGAAGATGGACTTTCCAATGACAGTAGATGCTTTCTACATCTCTTTGGTAGTGATTGTGTCAAGTTATAGTCTAATGTCTTAGTCTAGAGCTGAGATAACTTCATACATACATGCTTGGTGGTATCCAAGCCATGATGGGCTAATCCATGTATCCAGCGTTGAATCTATTTATGATGGTCAACATCTACTGCTTCTAGTGGTCATCCTAACATAGAAAACAGCACCATGACTACAAAGTTGCCAGTGTTCCAGTGTCGACTGTCTACGGTGGAGGTTAGAGTTTGTTGCCCAACTATGATACATAAAAGAACCTATATCAACCACCACCCTACTGGAGCTACAGGTTGGCAGTCAACTGTGTTGCTAGTAGTCAACCTGTGGCTCTTGGGTTTTTGAAAAATTACAATGCACAACATTCCCCGGCTTTCAGGGCATACTGAGATTTGTAGTTTTTCAACAACTAAAGAAGGCCACAGGTTGGGGACCACTAACCTAAATGAATACACTTCATTAGTAGAGTTCCCTTTGCAGTCCTGATGAGTTTGGCCTACAGACCTCCACATTAGAAATGTAGTAATGGATCAGCTCCACGCCCGGTGCTGGGTAACACGGGCGTATGAATGTAATAAGAAAACTATCCGCACCACCTGTTTGTTGAAATACAAAATGAGGAAATTTTATGCAGACGTACTAAAATCCCAAAATAACAGAAAATACAGAAACTGACAAAAACAGTAGAGAAAGCAGGGTATGTTAGTAGAAGACGAGCTAGAAACAATATATGGTTTTGCACATCAAAAAACTTTTTTGAAAAAAATGAGCATAGGTGCGCACTGGTGCGGCTGTAATATACATACAATATCAGTAGCACACTATCAACTAAAGAAACTATCAAAGGGGACATAGGAATTTTTGAAAAAGCATTTCTGCAATCTAGGATACATGATATCGGATTGTGTTTGTATGTTGCTGCCACGCCAGTGTGCACCTATGCTCGTTTTTTTTTTAAAAAAAAGTTTTTTGATAGCCACCGGGGTTCCCATAGAGGACTGATAGTGCTCTCCCAGATACCACCCCTGTGCCTCTCACCTCCCCCCCTCCCTTTTTTTCTTTTTTTTCCTCTTCCTTTTCTTCTTGTGTCTCATGGTTAACTGCTTATTAATACTGTCCAGATATTCTTCAGTTGTTGTTCATTATCATTTGCATTATGCTATTGTATCTTAAAATGTGTTTTTTTTTTACTACTTATAAGAAAACGTTAATAAAAAGTTAAATTTAAAAAAAAAAAAAACTTTTTTGATGTGCAGAACCAAATATTGTTTTCTAGCTTGTGTATGGAGGAGTGGCTGCTTCCATTTTGGTTTTCCGCACTCCACCTACCTTCACATATCTTTGAAATCAATGCAGTGTACTTAGAAGCTGGTGCCTTCTCTGCCTGAAGTATGGAGGTCTGAACAGGCCCCAAAAGAGAGGTAACAATAGTGTAGGACCCACCTGCATTTGAGGTCTCGTTGAAGTTTCGGAGGTGGGTTTAAAGGGAATCTGTCGCCAATTTTTTTTTTTTACTTATTAAAAAAAGTCCCTGATCCATATTCTTTTCCTCTCAGTCGTTTTTATTTCCCGATTGTAGATTTCTCTATTCGGCCGTCTATATATGATTGTGGGGAAGACATTCTTGCTTGCACTGCTTTAACAGCAGTCAGAGAGATACTTTACAGCAGCTTCATGCCCATAGGATTCTTAAGACAGATTCTGTCCCATAGACTTGTATAGGAGAGTTTTCACTGTGAAGGGAGGGGAGAGGGGGAGCTGTGACATCTCCTCTTGTGACTGGTGGATCCTGTGTTATCTGTACACATTGGTGTCTCCTTTCAGTGTGACCCTCTTTGTGCTGATAATGAGCAGACACTCAAAAGCTCTGTAAACAGAACAGGAAGTGTCAGACGATTATTAGGCCTAGTGGCCAAAGTGAAAACTGTAGGACTTAAGAATTATAAAAAAAAATATTGAAAGTGATCTGGAAAATTAAAAAAAAATTACCAAAAGTTCCTAAAAAATGTGTTTAACATAAAAATGTGAGTTAAACAGTAAGTCATTTTTTGATGACACATTCCCTTTAAGCAGTTTTGATCAAAAATGTGAACTAAGAATCTCAAAATTTTTCATGTATTCTCGATAGCAGAAATGCTTTTTCAAAAATTCCTTTGTCCCCTTTGATAGTTTCTTTAGTTGATAGTGTGCTGCCGATATTGGAGTGTGTAAGTAGAAGACGAGCTAGCCTACGCGTTTTGAACACAAAACGCGTAGCTCATTGCTATAAGTAAGAACTTGTGTTCAAACCGCATAGGGTATCTTGTCTTCTCCTAAAATACCTTGCTTTCTCCGCTGGTTTTTGTCAATTTCCCTATTTTTGGGTTCTAGTACGTCTGGATTCAAGGTCATCGTTTTATAGTTCAACAAAGAGGTGGTGCGGACATTTTTCTTATTACATTCAGACCTCTACATTACCCATAAATCATTGAGGACGAGTATTGATGTAACTTACAGCTGACTGTGAATTAGACAAGAGGTGAAACTTGTCCTTCTCTTCTAGCTCCTGTCCACCTTGGTTCTCCCTGCCACCACCACCATATTCTTCAGACATGGAGACTTCCAGCCAGACAGAACTTCCTCCATACCGTTCTCGAACCGGCAGTGCCACAAGCGCAGGCTCTACGGGCAACACCCTGGACACACCCAGCAGCTCTTGGGATTTGGCGAGTCCCTCAGAAGCACAGGAACCTGCGTCCTCCCCCAGTGATTCTCCGCTCAATACCATACTGGAGGTGTAAAGGCCGTGACGCCCACCAAGAATGGAGAGGGTTCTGCAAGACACTGTTTTAGGGGGAAAAAGGAGACTTCAAAAAGTTTCATGGGTTGGTCTGAGGCATCTTGTTACCAGCAAATGTTCCTTATATTTTTATAGAGTGCAGAGGTATATTTTTTTAGATGTTTTCTCTTCCATTTGTATTGATTTCATATTGTTGTTCTTTTCCTTCTATATTATCCTCTAAAAGCAATAAGGCCCTTAATCCGGAGTGTGGTGTAGATCCAGTGGTACAGAAGCTTTAACCTTTGGCTACAGACTGATTATATTTAGGAAAACCCAAAATCTCAAAAGTTTAATATCTCCTCTAACACGTATCCATCTCCTTCAAGACATGGAGGAAGCCTTTTTCTGGATGGAACCAATTTTAAAGAAGTTATCCAGGATTAGAAAAAACATGTTATTTTAAAAAAAATTTTTTTGTTTTTCCTAAAAAGCAGTGTGAACAGGTTGTGAGTGGTATTGCAGCTTAGCCGCATTCATTTCAGTAGAGCTGGGCTGCAGTACCAGGCACAACCCAGGGACCGGAGTGGCGCTGTTTTTGGAAAAAAGACCCTTTAAAAACACCAGTGTCTGTTTTTAGGGGGATTTGGAACTAAAGGGTTTATAAAAGTAAAACCCCCGGGTCTTTTTTTTCCCCCTTAACACTATGCAAAGACAGTGGGCCTCATTTATGACAACTGTCTAGCAGTAAAAACCGTCCCTTTTTTACCCTTTAAAAACCAACCCAGACCCCATAGAAACCCGATCAAAAACCCCATAGCAACCATCGGGAACCCCCATGGGGAAAAAACCGGGGTCAAAACCCTTTAGCAACCAATCCGAGCCCCATAAAAAACCCAATCAAAAGCCCATAAAAAAACCAATCAGAGTTTAAAGTTTTCCCCTTTTCTTTATACGGGCCCTTTGGAAAAATGAAAGCTGAACTTTTGGTTTGGTTTTCCTGTGCGCTCTGTTTGGGTTGCTGTAGTTTTTTGTTTGGGGTTGCTATGGGGGTCTGTTTGGGTTTCCCGGGTTGATTTTGTTTGGTTGCTAGGGGCCCTAAAATTTGGGTTTTCTTTGGGGCCTCTGTTTTGGTTTTTCTAGGGCTCTGGTTGTTATGGCCTGTTTGGGTTGAAAATGGGCTCTGTTTGGTTCTATGGGCTCTGTTTGGGTTTTGCTATGGGCCCCTTGGTTGGTTGCAAAGGGGGGGCCTGTTTGGGTTTTGTTTATAAAGCTCTGATTGGTTTTTTAAATGGGGTTTGGTTTGGGTTTTGCTATGGGCTCAAATTTGGTTGCGGGGGGAAACCCAGGGAAAAGTCTTACAACAAAGACAGTTTTCATAAAGGGACCCTTTTAAAAGGGGCAAGGAAACAAATCTTTTTTGCCCTAAAAGGGATTTTCAGGCCACCTATGAGCATTTACTAGCAGGTCAGCTTCTAATTATGTGGCACATTAGGATTTTTGGGTGAACAACTCGAAAAGGGTAATTTCACCCATGAGTGTAACCTCACCTGTATCATTATTAAAGGACGTTAAAAAAATAAAGTGGAAAGCACAGAACAAAGAAGTGGCCCCAAAGGGGCTGTTCAAAAACACTTGTTAGTCTCATCAAATAGAGTGCTGTAGCCTGAAGTGGCATCCTAGGCGGTCACCTACCTTCGCCTACCCAATACAAAAACGAGGAAAAGGGGGACAGAAATATAAAAGGAAAGCCAGCTCACCCTGAACCAATATCCATTTTGTACAGTTTTTCCCTTTCAAGAAAACTAAAAAGTTTAAAAGAGAGGGAAGCAAACCACACAACGGTTTCCAAAACTTATAGGGGTTTAAACTGTAACCCTTTAAAAGAAATGAATCCATAAAAAAGGGAATGGGCCGGGTGACAACACCCTTGGGGGCAAAAGAGAAAACAATAACGAACCGCGTTCGGCACTTTTAAGTTTTTTTTTCATTTGTGATAAAATCCCGTAAAAAATCCTCAACAGGGAAAGGGGGTTTTGGGCCCCCCAAGTGATTCCCTTACCTCTTATTGCCCAAGGAAAAGAAAAAAAAATCCCGAAAAATTCTTGCAAGGTGGTGAAGGGAGGGGGGCTGAGGGGAGGGAAAGAAGAAAAGGCAAGGAAAACAAAGGGGGAACCCCTCTTGCAAATTTTCTTTTAATAATTTAAATTAAAACAAAATTTCAAAAAAAATGGGATTTGTCCCATACCCCCAAACAGCCCCTCAACACTGCCACTTTTCCTTCCCCAGGGGCCCCTTAAAGTCCCCATTTATTCCCTGGTTTCATCAGAAAAAAGAAGGGGTCAAGTCGGCAGATCAGCCCTTTTTCCCGTCAAGGGGTCTGGTCGGCTAAAAAGTAAACCGCCCCCTAAACTTAAAGGGGCAATGTAAAAAAAAAGGCTGTAGCTCTCAGAGGGTTCACTTTTTGTTTTTTTTCCCCCATATTTTAGAAATTTTTTTAAATAACCCCATTTTTTGGGAAAAAGGGGTTTCCACGGTCAAACCATTTTAGACCCCCTCCCCAAAACCCCTTTAAGGTACCCGAGGGGGACATTTTATTGGAAAAAATTTAATCCAAAATTAACCAAAAAAATGATTTGGCCCCACCCCTTTTCCCTGGCGCCCCCTTGGGTCTTAGGGCCCCGGGTTCAAGCAAAAAAAAGGGTGTAAAAACCCCGACCCTTTTTAACAAACGGCTCACCTTTTTGGGCCCTTTTCTCCAAAAATCGGGGAAACCCTTGGGTTTTTAAAAAGGCTTGCTTTTTCCCGGCGGGAAATTTGGGGGTAGCTTATATTTCCAAAAAACCCAAAATTGTTTTACTTTTTTTAAAAAAAGGGAAAAAGATTTTTTTATAATGGGGAAACCCAAAAATGAAGGGAAATAACCCTTGGCCCCGTTTGCAAAATTTTAAAATTTTGGGGAACCGGAAAAAAAAAATAGATTTTTTAAAAAGATCATAAATTCTAAAAAAGGGGGTTTTCCAAAAGGAGAAAAAAGTGAAAATAGCAAATAATTTTAAAATTTTTTTTGCAACCCCAACGGAACCCCCGCCGGTTTTTCACCCTCTTTAAAAGTTTTTTCCCCCTTTTATATATACCCAAACATAAGAATGCCAACGGTTTAAACCAGTGAAAAGTACAATCTCTGGGATTAAACCTCATGACCTTTCCTCCAAGGGGCCTTTTGTTGGGCATCCCTTTAGTTTTGTATCACAGGCAGCAAAGGGAACAGCCATTGTTCCCGGAAACGGGAAATATAAAAACTATGCAACCAAGCAAGGGCAAAAGGGTTTTTAGGTAGAGGAGGGTACCCGGCCCCTCCCCCCGGATGTTCCCCCCACCCCCAGTGGTTTTTTAAAAATTTTTCCCCCAGCAACAAATTGTCTTCCCTTTTCTAAAATTTCGGAGACTGTCGCGGTTTCGGGCCCCCCAAAAATTGTTTTGGGTTGCGCCTGGGGAGCGCAGCCCGGGAGGCCCCCCTTTTTCCGCCTTTCCGCGATAAACATAAAGACCTGGGAAAATTTTTTTTTTTCTTTCCTTCTTCTAGGGTTTTTAGACAAAAGGGAATTAATTTGGGGTAAAAAACTTGGGTTTGTTCAAAAAAACCCTACCCTTTCAAAAAACTAAGCATCTTCAATAAAAAAGGGAAAAAAATTTTGGGGAAATTTTGGAAGGGGAAAAAGAAGAAAAATTTTAAAATTAAAAGTCACTCCGGGACCCAAATAAATACCCCAAATGTCAAACCCGGGCCTTTAAAGCTTTTGACCCAAAGGGAACCCGCCCCAATAAGGGCTCCGACTTGACATACTACCCCACTGCACGGAGCACAGGATGACCCCCCTTTTCCCTGATCCTCTAGGGTGCGCCGCCCTGTAAAGACAATTGGCCCCTAAGAATCGCTTAAAACAAATTTAAACCCCTTTTGCCACTTACAGTGGGGGAAAAAAAATTTTTTTTATCAGCCCCCCCAATTTTTGCAAGTTCTTTCCCCCTTATAGAGATTTTTTAGAAGGGCCTTTTAAAAATGACCCCCCAAAAATCCCAACCCCAACTAAAGGGGGAAAACAAAATGGAAAGGGAAACAAAACCCCGAAAAAACAAAATTGTCTGATTTGTAAAAAAATTTTATTTCAGATTTTTGGTGGAAAATAAGAAATTTGCGGGCCCCACAACACAAGCCAAAAATTTTTGGCCCCTCCCCAGGGCCGTAACTTCCCTTTCCTTTAAGAGGCCCCCCCTGCCCCCCACCCCTTAGCGTAGTAAAGGCAGCCTTGTTTGAAAATTTTCCCTTTTAAAAAAACAACCCCGGCCCCAACCCAAACCCCAAATCACAAAACCCCAAACCCCCCAAAAATTTTTTTTGGGGGGGAAAAAAGGGGGCCCCAAAAAAGCTGTCGAAGGACACCAGAAACAAAATTGAGCCCTTTCGCCGGGCCCGGGGCGACTTTAATCTGCAATAGGCAACCCGCTTGGTGCCCCCCGTGTATTGGGAAAAAAAGGGGAAAATGGGGTAGACCCAAAGGGCCCTTTTGGGCCGGAACAATCCCAGGACAAAATTAAAGGTTTTGGGACCAAAAATGTTTTCTGAAAACCAGCACGAAAAAAAGGATCTTCTCAGAAGTGACCAAAGCATCGAACCATTTAAAGGGGTATTCCCCTTTTAAAGGAAAAAAGTGGGGAGGGGCCCTGCGCACCACAGGCCCTTTAAGGGGTTGTTTTAAATAAACGAAATTGGCACCCCTCAGTCCCGTTTTTCCTTGGTTTTACTTTTGAATTTAGGGGGGGTTTTTTGGGTGGGTTCTACTAGGGTTTCAGTAGAAGCCCGGGCCGGGAGCAAAAAGCCAACCAGTTCGGCAGCCTATCAGGAGAGATCCCAAAAAGGTCGTAGCCCATAAACGACCTTTAAGTTTTAAAGCGCCCATACAAAGGGGGGGATATCTAGGAAAAGGTTTTTACACTGGGTTTAAAGCATATATTTTTCAAAAGTTTACTTTTTTTTGGCAAGATCTTTAACATAAAAAGGGAATCTCGGTAAAAGACAAACCCCTTTAAAAAAAACCCCGCTTTTTGGGGTCCCCGGGAAAAGACCTTTTTCTTTTAAAATTTAAAGGGTTTTTGGGAGACCCACCCCCAACGGTAACAGGGCCTTTTTGGGTTTTTTCCCCCGGGCCCCCCCTTTTCTTTTGTGAACCCTTTTATTTTAAACCCGAGTGTTTTGGAACCCCTTTTTAAAAACCTTCTTTAATAAACCCGGTTTTTTTTTCCCCCAAATTGGGGCCTTTTTTTTTTTCCCAGGGAACCCCTTCCCTCCATATTGGGGGGCTGAGGCCCCCTTTAGGGCCCATTCTTAAAAGGGGTCTATACTAAAGCCTTTTGTGCTAATTTTTTTTCCAGGGTACTCATTTGGGAAAAGTTTTGGGGGGGAAGTTTTTTATCATTGGAGGGAAAAAGCTTAAAAGGACTTCCTGTTTTTATTTGTTGGGCCTTCCCTTTTGGAAAAGGGATCCATTTTGGTTCCCTAGAAAAAAAATTTAAAAACTTTTTAAAATCCCCAATGACCTCAATCTTTCAAAAACCCCCTTTTTTTGGGGCACCCCCGGGCAAGTGTTGGACCCCCCCTTCCTAAAACTATGAACCCGGCCCCCCCTTTCTCTAGGGATCGGGGAACAAGTAAAACTCAAAGGGCCCCCCTTTCAGTTTTATTCCCCCTTTGTGGCAATTTTTGCCTGTTTTTAAACCTATAAACGCCGGAACGCCAAATTGAAACAAAAAAATCAATTTTCCCTTAATTTTTTTCTACTATGTTCTTATTACAATTTCCTGTTGATGGGTCTGGACCTTACGGGTCTCTCCTTGTCAATTTCCTTTAAAATGGATATGATTGCGATTGGAAAAAGCACTTGGGTTCCAAACAACTACCCCTAACAAAGGTGGGAAAAGGCCCAATTATTTTTCCAGGAAAGGGGGAAAAGGCAGAGGGCCCCCCCGGGGGTAAAATTTCCCCCATTTTTTTTGCGGCCTTTTCCCTGTTTAAATGTTTATGCATTAAAAAGGGTTGGGCTCACTACAATTGGTTCCCCTCTCACCCCGTCCCTTTTTTTCCCTTGGGTTTTATTTTGGTTCAGGCCCTTTCCGGGGTTTTTACTGCTTCCACTAGGGGTTTCGGGAGAAAAGCCCCGTCTTGGGAGCTATACAACCATGCTGGCAGCCAAATCAGGGGAAAAATTGAACAGGTTCTTTAGCTAATTTGGCCCCAGTGCGGCAAACCAAAACCAAAAGGGGAAATTTGAAAAAAAGGGCTGGGACTATTTGCAACCCAAAATTGCTGGGACCCGGGGGGGGGATAAAAACTCAAAAAAAATTTTTTAAAACCAACCGGTTTAAAAGGGACATATATTTGGGAAATTGACTTATTTTTGCAAGATCTTTTAAAATAAAAAAACCAATCCTTGTAAAATGGACAAACCCCCTTTTAAAAAAATCCTTTGGCCTGTTTTTAAATTTAACATCCTATAAAGGGTTAAAATGGAAAGTTTTAAATTTTTTTAAAAGCTGTCGCCCTTTTCCCCGAAATTTTGGGTGATTTCCTTGTGTTGTATCTCCCAAAACCAAAAAGTTCCCCAATTTTAAGGGAAACCCTTTTATTGGGGGTTTTAAAGGGGAAAAGAACTGCCCCAGCTCAAAAAAATTGGGATCCAATTAAAACCCCCAAAAACTTTGGAAATGCCCCCCATTTTCAGGCAGCCCCCACATTAGAAAACAGCGGAGGGGTTATTGGGCCAAAGATCACAATACCCATCCTAAAAAAAGTTGGGTATGAATTTTTTTTTAAAATGTTTTTTCCCTTTTTAAAGGGGTTTTTTTCCCCACCACACTTTTTTTTTTTTTTGGGGAAAGGGAAGTGGAAAAATTAACCAAAACCTAATTGCATTGTTGGGGTTTTTGGGTTTTGGTTTAGAAGCCCAAAAAGCTGAAAATTTAAATTTAAAGACCAATTTTGGTTTAGCCCATAGCCTTCCCCACCTTGTTGCCATTTAAAAATTCTCAATGCAAAAACCTCCTTTAAAATAGTCAAGGGTGGGGAAACCCCCTTTTGCGGAGTTCCCTCTTTCTTGAAAAATTTTGTTTTTGGAAAACCCCTTTTTTATTTAATTTCCCCCTTAAAGTAATTACAACCAATTTAGATATGAAAATCCTTTAAAAAAACTTTAAAAATTTCCCTTTTTCAATTTTCCGTTGTAATTTTTTTTTACCCATTTTAAAGGGGAAAAGTATTTTTAAAGAAACCCCCATGGTAGATTTTTTGGGGTCTAAGTGGTGGGGGGGCTTTGGAAACCCCCCTTTGCTTTAAACCCCAAGGAAAAACCCCCCCCCTTTAATTTTTTTTTTTGGGTAGGGGTTTTTCCTTCTTTTTTTTTTCCCCCGGGGGGTTTTTTTTGGGAACCCCCTTGGGGCAAAATTTTTTTGAATATTTGCTAGGGGAAATAAATTTCCCAAAAAAAGGTTCCTTTAAACTTTTTCTGTAAAACTTGGCCCCCAGGGGGAGGGCAGGGGGGTTTCCCTTTAAACCCTGATAAATTTACCCCCATTAAAACCCCCTTTTCCAGGGGGCATGTGGGCCCTTAAACAACAAAATCGTAATGGCCCCCGCCTATGTACTCCCCCTTTTCCACAGGAAAATTTAAGAGCATTTTTACCAAAAATTCTCAGGGGCCCCTTCCCAAGCAAGTGGGGCTCTACTTTTGGGGCCCCAAAATTTAAAAAGGCCCTTTCCCCTTCCCAAACATATAAATAATAGGGGAAATGTACTGAAAACTTGTGCCTTGATACATTTAAGGATGTTCATAACACACCCCAAATCTATTGTAAAGATCCCCTGTCCTACTATGGTGTTTGGATGTATGTACATATGGCTTAGGTGGAGACAGCCATAGCAATGGACAGTTTGGAAAAAATTCAGGTTTCTATTTTGGGGGAATTGGGATAAAGCGGGCCCTAATAAAAAATATTGAAATTTAAATAAAAATTTCCCTCCTGAAATCTGAAAAATTGTCGGGTTTAAAACTGTTCCCCGGAAAAGCCTACCTCTCGTGTCTACTCATTCAGCATTCTCTTAAATTCATCTCCTACATGAGTAACATATATTAGGTAAGGACACAAATATAACTACTATAATCCGGCCCCATGTAAAAGGGAATATAACTACAAAAACGGGCCGTCTTTTTACAAAAAATATAACTACTATAATACTGCCCCTATGTACAAGAAAAATAACTACATAAAATTTCCCCCTATGTACAAAAAAATATAATTTACTATAATACTGCCCCCTAAAAACAAGAATGTAACTACAAAAAATACTGCTCCAAAGTACAAAAAATAATTTACTATAATACGCTCCTATGTACAAAAAATAAACTACTATAATACGGCCCTTTTGTACAAGAAAAAAACCCACAATAATATTTGCCTTCCCAAATGAACAAGAAAAAAAAAAAACTATAATGATCTTTTTATTCAAAAACTTCATCAAAATTTTAAAAATTTAATTTACAATAAAATCACAGAATGGAAGAATAATTTTACATTACATAAAATAACCGTCATTACAAAAAACCTACACATGGATTTTTCCTCCAGCAGTTTTTACCCCCGGGTTTAAATTTTCTCCGGTCTTTTGTATATAGGGCCCTTCAGACTCTCAAAGGATCTTATACCTGACTGTA
>JAODAL010015338.1:0-84241 GCA_025379985.1 Phyllomedusa bahiana | reverse complement strand
CGGCTCCATTTAAATTGGGGTTTAAAGGAAGGGCCCCGGTCGGCTGTGCTGAGCTGCACTCCAGTTATTGGGATGAAGGGGGGGTACGGCTGTGTGCTGACCCTCACTCCAGTTATTGGGGATGGGGGGCGGTACGGCTGTGCTGAGCTGCACTCCTTTTTTTGGGGTTTGAAAGGCGGGTAGGGCTTTGCGGGACCCTGCACTCCATTTTATTGGGGATAAAGGCGGGAAAGGTTTGGTTGCTGAGCTGCACTCCAGTTTTTGGGGGTGAAGGTGGGTAGGGCCCGTGTTTGAGCTGCGCTCCATTTTTTGGGGATGAAGGGGGTACGGCTGTGTGAGCTGCACCCATTTTATTGGGGTTTAAAGGGGGGTTTGGGGCTGAGCTGCGCCCCCAAGTTTTTGGGGGGATGAAGGGGGGTTAGGGCCCCTGTTGCTAAATGAGCTCCAGAAAATTGGGGATAAAAGGGGGGTACGGATGTGTGTGAGCTATGCCGCCCCTTGGCAAATGCCCCCAAATTGCCCTAATGAAAGTTTTTGCTGTTTTTGGCCCCATAACTAAGCCAAACACATTGCCTTACAGACAGAGCTGCATTTAACCCAATACAGGATAAGTTTACAACCCCCAAAATTCCCAAAGTTCCCCAAGTGCTCCCTTTTAACAGAGCCTATGCAGTTCTCCTAATTACAATTTAAACCCATAGGCCCCAGGAAGAGCAGATGAAACCCCCCCAAATTCCCAAAAGTTACCCACAATAAAATTCCAAAAAGAGCCAGATGCAGTGCCCATTACAGTTACCCATAGTGATAACATTACAGAGCCATCTGCAGTGCCCCCATTACAGAGTTACCCATAGTGATAACATTACAGAGCCAGCTGCAGTAACCCCATTACAGAGTTACCCACAGTGATAACAAAAACGAGCAGTTTGAAAGTGCCCCCATTACGGGTTTTAAACCCATAGTATAACATTACGGGACCAGCTGCAGGGGCCCCCATTACAGATTTACCCATATGAAAAATTTACAGAGCCAGCTGCAGAAAACCCCCCTTTAAACAGAGTTACCCATAGTGATAACATTACAGAGCCAGCTGCATTTCCCCTATTACGGGTTTTTACCCTTTAGTGTTTCCCATTTACAGACCCAGCGGGCAATGCCCAAATTACAGAGTTACCCTTTAATGAAAACATTCAGGGGCCCACCTGAAAGTAACCCCTTTAAACAGATTTTCCCCCAACATTGAAAACTTTACAGGGGCCAAAAGCACCCCCTCCTCTTCAGGAAGTCGGCTGAAATTCCCCCATTAAACAGATTTCCTGATAGTGATACTATTAAAAGAGCTTTTGCAGTGCCCTCTTTTACAGAAACAGCTGCAGTTCTCCCCCCTTTAAAAAGGCACCCTTGATTTCCCTTTAAAATAAAAAGTTACCCTCAGTGTTTTAGTTATAGGGACACCTGCAGTGCCCCCATTACAGAGCCATGTGCAATGCCCCCGTACAGTACAGTTAACCACAGTGCTTTTTTTTTAAGAACCAGCTCTTTTTAACCCCAATTACAAAGTTCCCGACAGTGGTTGAAAACGGGAAAGCCCCAAATGCAGCGCCCCCAAACAGTACAGGAACCCAAAGGGGTTTGCCCATATTGAAAAGACCCAGCTGCTTTCCCACCCTTTTTAAATTTACCCACACTGGTGACATTGCAGAGACGGCTGCAGTGCTCCCATTACAGAGAAAGCCACAGTGTCCTTATTTCAGAGCAAGCTGCAGTGCCTGTAAGAAGGGTGAGTGCCACTCCTTTAGGTTCTTTTGTATTGCGGGGAGAGACGATGGGGGACTCACTGTGGTGAGGTATACCAGTGTATAAATAACAAGAAAACGGGTTTGCCCGGGGAAAAAACCTTTTGGGCTTTATTTTTCCTTTTGCCCTTCCAACAACGACGAATCCCAAACACTTTTTGTCGCTCTTTAAACGGGGGATTCATGCACCCTCTTGCAGTTCACTCAAAACCCCCCAGCATTTCCCCGGGGGGGGCAAATTCTTCACGCCTACCTAAATCCCTGTTTTAACCCAAACTTGCATAAGTGGTCTTTTCCAAACCCCGGGTCCAGGTTGGCAAACCCCCTTTGCTGCCCCTTTTTAAAAAAACCCTTGCGGCCCTTCTTCCTATACGTGCCCCGGGAAAGAAAATTTTCCCGGCCCCCGTCTACATCCTGGTTTGCTTGGGGGAAAAACACTGAATTATATACAACCCTTTTAAAAAGGTTTTCCTTTCCCCCTTTTATTTTCCCTTTTCCCCAAAAAATATCTGCCCCCCCGCTTTCCCAGGGGAATGGGGTACCCCTGCCCCCAACTGCCTCTCGGTGCAGACTCTTGCAGAACTCCAACAATCCCTGTAAAAACTACATTTCTCACAGATAACTTTGAACCCCCACAACTTGCAGCTTCCCCCCCTCTGTTCCACAGAGGTCTCGTCCCATTGGCTGGGGGAGGTGACACCGCTGTTCCGGGTGACTAAAATGAGGAAAGAAAACCCAATGCTAACCTATAGCCTACTCAATCTAACCTTCCTATTACCACTAAATAGTCTAACACTCACACTTCTTTCCCAGGTAAAGACAACTGCAATAAAACTTTTACACACCTCACATCTCCCCGTTCTTTAACTGAATACATCCCCGGATTCACCAACTCTCACCCACACACACACACAAATTTTGCAGTGCAAATTAACATATTCTTTTATACATTTCAAATAAACAAAAATTTTAGCATAACTTGGGGGGGTAAGGGGTTTAGGTCCTTAGCTTCAGCACAAAAGCTTTGACCCCATAAACTTAAAAGATAACCCCTTTTGTGGACCAAATCAGGCAAGGTTTTCAGCTCCATTTGCCACCCAAAAAAAGTCCCTTGGCCCTGCAAAAAAAAAGGGACCCCCCCCCCCCGGGGAATGGGGGCAAAGAGCACCGGGGACAAAGGCCTTACGTTTCTGCAGCGGGTCCTGCCGTTTTTCCCCAGTTCTGCACCACTCCTGCTGCCAACCCAGTTTCTAACTGAGCTCTCCCGGGCCCCCTTAGCACTCAGGATTCTCGGACAAAAAGGGCCCATCCGCGCCCAACTCGGGGGGACCTCACTTTCCCGGGGGAGGAAAAACACCGAAGGGCCGGGCCCGACCGTCAAACCGGGGGGCCACGATAGACACAGGGGCTTTCGCTGAGGGGGCTCCGGGCCCCCGGGGACCCCTCCCAGGTCCCCCTCCCCCCCCTAAACCTAGCGCTGGATCGCGGCCCCCCGCACCGGAGCTTCCACCGGGACATCCTCCCGCTCCCCGTCCCATTCTCCATCGGCAAAAGGTTCTGGGGAAGACGTTCCACCCCACAGCCCAAGGGCCTTGGCTGCAGCTCAGCCTCAGCCCCCATGACAGATTGGGCAGCCTGGTCGCCCCCTTTGCCACCGTAATCCTGCCACGACTACGCCAAATGTAAAAGGGTGATGCCACCCTTTTTTTTTTTATTGCGGGGAGAGAGATGTGGGGGTCACTGTGGGATTAACCGGATATAAATAACAAAAAAAAGACAAGCTGACCGGGGAGAACTGTGGGTTTTTAAAAATAATAATAATCTTATTTTTATAGCGCCCCAAAAATTCCCGCACTTTACAATTTACTTTCCTTGTCTTCCAACAACGACGAATGCAGAACACTCTTGTCGCTCGTACGGAGATTCATGCAGCTCTTGCAGCTTCACTCACACGCCCAGCAGTACCCGAGGGGGCTTTTCTTCACGCCTACCTCACTGCTGTTTTAACCCGACTTGCATAAGTGGCTCTTCCACTCCGTCCAGTTTGGCTACTCCTGCTGCCGCCTTTGAGGACCCTTGTGGTCCCTTCTCCGTTACGCTGCGGCCGGAAGACAGGTTTCGGCCACGTCTACATCCCAGCTTGCTTGCTGGCAAACACTGAACTATATACAAAGTCCTTTAAGGCTTCCTAGCCCTCTACTTTCCTTTCCAGGAATATCTGCCGCCCCGCATTCCAGCCGGAATGGGGTATCCTGCTCCTATCTGCGTCCTCGGTGCAGACTCTTGCAGAATCTCCAACAGACTACCTGTAAAAACTACATTTCTCCCTAGATAACTTTGAATCCCCCACAACTTGCAGCTTACCCCCCTTCTGTTCCACAGAGGTCTAGTTCCCTATTGGCTGGGCAGTGTGACACCGCTGTATCCGGGTAGACTAACTGAGGAAAGAAACCTTAATGCTAACCTATAGCCTACTCAATCTAACCTTCCTATTATCACTAAAAAGTCTAACACTCACACTACTTTCCCAGGTAAAGACAACTGCAATAAAACTTTTACACACCTCACATGCCCATTACAGAGCCATCCACAGTTCCTTGATGTGTCCTCATAGCAGACCCCCACCCAACAACTCCAGCATGACAGAGTGAGTTTGGAATAGTGCCCCTCACTGGTGAAAAGAGAAAACAACATTTACACCTTTCACCAGTTAAAGGCAGTCATAAATACATATAGACAACAGTGGAGTCTGAAAGCAGATGGAGGAGGAGGGAAAGATTCAGCATCTGCACTTCACTGCTGCAGCTGTCCTGTCTTGCTGCTCTCAGTAACCTAAAGCCAGCAGAGATGGTAAGTACATATGTAACAATGAGTATATGTATGTGACTGTATATATGTATGTGTGTCATAGTCATAGTTGCCAACTTTCGAAAATGAAAAAGCAGGAGAATTTAGTGGGCGCCGCCCATCTTGTTGGTATGCCACGCCCCTTCAAAAAGCCACACCCACTCCACCTAACTGCATAACGGCTTTGGAAGAAAGCCAGGTAGATGCCCTTATAGCCAGGTAGTACCCCCCATAACCAGGGAGTGCCCCTTACAGGCCGGTAGATGCCCCCTTGTAGCCAAGTAGATGCCCCCTCTTTTAGCCAGGTAGAGCCAAATTTGTAGCCAGGTAGATGCCCCCCTTTGTTAGCCAGGTAGGTGCCCCCCTTTGTTAGCCAGGTAGGTGCCCCCATTGTTAGCCAGGTAGGTGCCCCCATTGTTAGCCAGGTAGGTGCCCCCATTGTCAGCCAGGTAGGTGCCCCCATTGTCAGCCAGGTAGGTGCCCCCATCTGTTAGCCAGGTAGTGCCCCATCGTTAGCCAGGTAGTGCCCCATCTGTTGCCAGGTAGTGTCCCCTCTGTTGCCAGGTAGTGTCCCCTCTGTTGCCAGGTAGTGCCCCCTCTGTTGCCAGGTAGTGCCCCCATCTGTTAGCCAGGTAGTGCCCCCTGTGTTGCCAGGTAGTGCCCCCTCTGTTGCCAGGTAGATGTCCACTCGGTTGCAAGGTAGTGCCCCCTCTGTTGCTAGGTGATGTCCCCTTTGTTGCCAGGTAGATGTCCCCTCTGTTGCCAGGTAGTGCCCCCATCTGTTTAGCCAGGTAGTGCCCCCTCTGTTGCCAGGTAGATGTCCCTCTGTTGCCAGGTAGTGCCCCCTCTGTTGCCAGGTAGTGCCCCCATTGTTGCCAGGTAGTGCCCCCTTGTAGTCAGGTAGTGCCCCCTCTGTTGCCAGGTAGTTGCCCTCTCTGTTAGCCAGGTAGAGCCCCCTAAAGCTAATAAAAATTAAATAATAAAATCCACTTACCTTACCAGGCTCCTGCAGCGTGGCCGCTCCCGACCGATCTCTTCAGCGGCGCAGGGGGAAGTGAGAGCAGCCGCGCGTCACTCCCCTGCAGCCGCGCGTCACTTCCCCCTGCGCAGCTGATCTGTATGCACGGCGCACACCGGCGCCGTACATACAGGGGGAGGAGGGAGGAGAGAGCGATCCCTCCTGCCTCTCCCCGCACAGTGAGACCGCGGGCGGGTGAGCGGCCGCTGCGGCCGCTGCAACCCTCCTGTAGGAGCGGCCCGGCGGCGCAAGAGTAGCGCACCAGCGCTACTCTTGCGCCGCGGTAATTTAAAGGACCCCCGCCGCCTGCAGGCGGCGGGAGGAATGCCAACTCCCCCGGGAGGGCGGGAGGGGACCCCAAATAGCGGGACCCCCCCGCCAAAAACGGGAGAGTTGGCAGGTATGGTCATAGTGAGTATATGTGTGTGACTGTATATATGTGTATGTCACAGTGTGTATATGTGTGTGACTGTCTATATGTGTGTATGTATCACAGTGTGTATATGTGTGTGACTGTCTATATGTGTGTATGTATCACAGTGTGTATATGTGTGTGACTGTCTATATGTGTGTATGTATCACAGTGTGTATATGTGTGTGACTGTCTATATGTGTGTATGTCACAGTAAGTATATGTGTGTGACTATATATGTATGTATGTCACTGTGAGTATATGTGTGTGACTGTATATATGTATGTGTATCACAGTGAGTATATGTGTGTGACTGTATATATGTATGTGTGCCACAATGAGTATATATGTGTATATATGTGTGTCACAGTGAGTATATGTGTGTGACTATATATGTATGTATCTCACAGTGAGTATATCTGTGACTGTATATATGTATGTGTGTCACAGTTAGTATATGTATGTGACTGTATATATGTATGTGTGTCACAGTCAGTATATGTGTGTGACTGTATATATGTATGTGTCACAGTGAGTATATGTGTGTGACTGTATACATGTATGTGTGTTACAGAGAGTATATGTGTGTGACTGTGTATATATATATATATATATATATATATATATATATATATGTGTGTGTGTTACAAGGGAGTATATGTGTGTGACTGTATATATATATATATATATATGTGTGTGTCACAGTGAGTATATGTGTGTGACTGTATATATATATATATATATATATATATATTTGTGTGTCACAGTGAGTATATGTGTGTGACTTTATATACAGTCATATGAAAAAGTTTGGGCACCCCTATTAATCTAAATAATTTTTAGTTCTAAATATTTTTGTGTTTGCAACAGCCATTTAAATTTGTATATCTAATAAAAATTTTGCACTTTGGTTAGTACTAAACCTCATTTCAACCCGGAAATATTACTTGTCCATCGTTGTTGTAGTGTTGAGCAATTAGTTGGTTCGACAGGGGCATAGTCGGCGCTATCGAAAGGTTTTTCTTGTGGCGTGATTATGAGCGATGACTTTAAAAAGTCTTGGAGGCAACACACCTTCATTCTTACACCAAAAAAGGTGGAGAAGCTAAAATTTAAACATCCAAACGTCAAAGGGATATTTCTACATTTAGGCAAAAACATTATTTTTAAAAAAGCCACAGAAAAAAGTCACAGCCCATTTATTTCCCCTTTTTGTACCACACCGCCCTTTTAAACCTGCACCCCCAAAAATTAAAAAAGTCCAGAAGGCAGTTGAATTGAACCACATGTTACTTGAAACTGGACATTGCTTCCCTGTCTGGGCCCAGATGAGCCCCAACCTGATGCCCCCCAAATTTAAAAAAGTCCCGGGGAAAAAGAAGTCTTTAAACCACCATTTAGTTGAACTGGCTTTGACTATACCTGCCCGGGGGCCCAAAATTGACCAGGGCCGGAGTTACGTGGGTGCGGTGAAAGCCCGGGCTGGTCCGTCATCTATTAACACGAGGTTAAAATCCCCTGTGAGCAGAAAGAAAACTGTCGGCTGAAGAGGTGCGGAAGCGGAAGTGTGAGAACCCCCAGCCTTCCTCGTAAAAGTAAATCCTGGGTAGGTTTGCCCCCTTTTGAGTGGGACCAATTGACTTCACTTGGAAAACTGGGGTTAACGCCCCTGTTACCCCCAGGTCCCCTTTATTTGGGATTTTTTTTCTTTTCTAAACGGTGAGGAAATGGTCTCTGATTTTGTTCTCTGCCCGTGTCCTTCCCCTTTCTCTGAATCCCCTACTTGGCAATTTTTCCCTGTACCCTCGTACAATTCAGGGGAAATTTTTTTTTAAATTTTTTGAATGCAATTTTTTTTAGACTTTAATCTAGAAAAACATTTTAAAAGGAGGGAAATCCCACCATGTTTTTTGTTTCTCTTTTTTTCATTGTATTAAAGGGGTTGTCTAAATGGGGATTGTAGCTATGTTAAAGATCTTGCAAAACAAGTCATTTTGCAATTGGCCCTTTAAAACAGTTCCTACTATTCTGTTCTGACGCACCATCCCCCTTGAGCCCTCTTGAAAATTTGTGAAGAAAAATTTTGTTAAAAAAAATTTTTTTTAGAATGGGCCCTGTAGTATAGCTGATGTCACAGCAAAATCCCCCAAAAAAATTTCAAAGCATGCCCCTTGACCACTTTGGAAAATTTGTGAAGAACAAATTTTGTGAAAAAACATTTTTTAAAAGGGCCCGTAGTATAGCTGCTTGTCACGAAAAAATCCCCAAAAAATTCAAAGCGCCCCCTTGAGCCACTTTGGAAAATTTGTGAAGAACAATGTCTGTTGAAACAACTTTTTTTTAGAAGGGGACCTTAGTAAAGTGCTTTTACAAAAAAATCCCCCCACAAATTAAAAAGCATGCCCCTTGACCCACTTGGTCAATTGTGAAAACAAATGTTGTTGAAAAAAATTTTTTTTTTTTAAATAGGACCTGTAGTTTTGCATTTAAAAGGCATGACCCAAAAAATTATAAAAATGACTTCTCAGCCAGTTAAAAATTGTGAGGGAGAAATGCCCTTAGAACCCATTTTTCTTTTCCCAAAGGGCCCTGTTATTGCTGACTCACACAACATGACCTAAAAATATTGACAATGCGAAAACTTCTTAGATAAAGTGAGTAAAGGGAAATACGGTGTTGTCTAAAACCCTTGTGTTTTTACGTCTTCAAGCAAAACCAGCAAATGAATTTTGGGAAAAGGAAAAAAATTGCAGAAAGAAATTCTTTTTTAAAAAAAAGTTTTTCAAGGGACCATTTCTGTTTGAAGGGGAATGTAAGTAGCCCGGCAACAATCGGTGCCTCGGCAATTGGGGCCCAACATCATGGGATCCATCCCTGTTCATCTTGTGAAAGTCAAAATCCACATTATCTGGGAAACCCGGATGGTTTGTCTTAATGATCCCCAGCTTTGCGAAGGTCCGCTCAGATAACCGGGGTGCTGGGCAGGACAACCCCTTAGGGCGTGATGAGCCCAGTTTGGCCATTCGCCTTTTTTGGATCCCCAAAAGTTATTGGGCCCGGAAACACAACAAAACATCGGTTTTGAGAGCAGATAGCAGCACCATGATTTAAGCTGATCTCTGTTTTTGGGATTGTGCCCTGCTTTGAATGCGTTGGTGAGGGGGTAAATAAAGATTGCCAGAGGTCCCCCTTAGGCTTTCTGCCCCCTTGCCCGCTGCTGCGCTACGCCCACTTGGCCTCTCTGCTGTCACGTCGTGATGTTGTTCCACCCCTGACATTTGGGGGCGTGAAGCAGATGCAACAGATGTTTCCCGTTGTCAATCAGCGGTCTCCATTTCCGGATTTATCTCTATTTGGTTTTGGGGGAAGGAAATGCTGAGTTTTGTTTTGTACCGGGGATCCCGGAGGGGGGCCACCCATAATGTTGTTATTTTTATGGGCTTAAAGCGAGGGTCTGTTGGGGGAAATGGGGCTCCAAGCCTCATGTGAGAATGGAGCCTTGATTTCCCCCAAACTCTGGGTCGAGGGGCACTAGCAAATGATTTCCTCATTTCCTCCTCCCTCAAAATTTGCGCCCAACCCCTTTCCAAGGAGGGACGTCGGGAACGTCGGTGTCTAGGAAACCCCCCTCCCCCCCTCCTCTCCGCTGCCTCCCGGGACAGCTTTTAACACAGCCCCGACTTGCCCGAGATAGCACCTGAGAGTGAGCGCCACCTTGCACTAGCTCTGGGCCCCCAACCCCTGCCCCAAGAAGACCCTGAAATTGTGAAAATTGGGGGGTTTGGGTTTGACGGGGAGAAAGGCTCCGTGTCCCCACGGTGCGTCTCCCCCTCCGTCGTGGGGGACCCGTTGTTTCAGAGTGTTTCCCAAAATCATTCCAGAACAAAAGCACCCCAAAAGCCATGGGCAAGGGCATTGTCCGCACTGACCTTTTGGGGGCTTTTTTAAAACTGGGGAAGGGGTGCAGAGCTCTTTCACCTGCCCCCACTCTCGGTGGCTCAAAACCCCGGGTCCGCACCTGCTTTCAGGGGATGTGTCCTTCGACTGCGTAATGGCTTTTTGCTCTGCCCCAACGCTGGGGCATGTGGAGGGTGGAAATTCCCGCGTGTTGCCCGTCACAAAAGACGGTTGCGGGGAGGGCCCAGCGACGCTGAACGCGCCAAAGGGGGGACGAACAGGGTGCGAAGGCGGGGAAATGCGAACTCGACCTCGAGCCTTCTTCAGAGGCAGTCCAGACCCGGGTAGCCTTTAGAAATTTCTGGACGACAAGGGTTTTGACTTGGCCCCGGCAAGGGTGTGCTCCAGCCTACCGATCTTAAGGGCGGGCCCGCAGATTTCGCCCCCTTATGACACCACCTTGCCTTTGGGACAAGGTTTTTTTGCACCAGCCGCGCTCGGGCTGTTGTTAGAGCCGTCCACAGTCCCGACCTTTTGGGGGCGGTCCAAGGGGAGATTAATTTCAACCGGGATGGTTCTGGGCACGTGATGCCCCAGAGGACCTTGGGGGGAAAAGCCCTGCCACCATGCGGTTTTTGAAGAGCGTGCGCCCAGCTGAGAGCCACCGTACCCCGAAATCCACCAGCTCACCCAGTGAGCGGGCACAGAGATATAGCGGCCCTTTGGGCCGTGTTACTAGTCCATGTGGGTGGTGAATGGACTTTTCGGGAAAAAACGACAACGGCTTGAATTTTAATGACACGTGGCTGGGGAGGGGAGGGACGGCTTTTTTGGCAAAAAAAAATGCCTGCTGGGATTGGGATTGGGGGGAGATGGGGCCATGACGTGGCGGAACCCTCTGTGTCCACCGAGGAAAAAGGGAAAATTTTCCCAAAGGGCCCAAAAACCTGGCAATGCGAATTTGGTTTTGGGGTTTGGGTGGTTTGGGTTTAAATGTTTTTCTGCCCCAAACCTGGAAGACGAAGGCTGGTGCTAGCTGGCCGCTGTACGCGTGTAGGTCGTCAAATGGCGGAAGGGAAAAGGGGTTGGAGGGGGGTCTTGGGGGTCTATGGTACTCGGGGGACGGGGGAGGTGAAGTGGGTGATCCCCATATGACTTGAGAGACATGGGGGAGTGAGGAACGCTTGGTGGTGGCGGGGAGGCGGCGGAGACAGAGGGTTGACAGTGGTTGGGGCCGCCCTCGTCTGGCCTTTTTTTGGGCCCGTGTTCCCTCCATTTTTAACTCTGCATTCGCTGCATGTGTAGAATGTTGGTGGGGGTTAAACCCTTAAGGTTCTTGCCCCTTTCTTTTGGTTTACGGCAAAGGCGGGATATGCCCCTGGGTACAAGGCTTGCTCAAAAAGGCCAGGGTTGAGAGGTCCTGGACCCTTTTTGACGGCGTAAAAGGGAGCGGGGTTTGCGCTGACCGTGGCTGGGAATCATATCACGGATTCTGCGACCGCCCTCTCCCCTTTTTTTGGCGGGGCCCCATTGACATACCCCCATCGTCTTTCCCCCTGTCCACTGATGAAGCGTTCGCAAGCAAATTCTGCGGGAAAAAACCAGGATGGATCCGCAAGTGTCATCATATCTCATCAACAACACGGTGATTGGCGTCCTGACTTTCTGCATCCAGAAGCTGCGGGGGTAAACAAGGGGACTGCAAGCGTTTGCCGACCGCCCGGGGTTTTTGCCGATTGACCGGTTCCTTCACCCCCCTGATGGGATCAGTAACTGGGGGTCAAGGGAGAGAAAATTTCTTGTTTTTTAATGCCTTTGACCCCAAACCCCTTTTGTATAAAGAGGTCCCCGACAATTGGGTTTTCCACAGTGATGGGTACACGAGTTGACATTTGGGCTGCTTCTGTTGGCGGATGTGATGATGCTGATGACGACATTTGTGGCCGGACTGCGAGGCGGGGAGGTAAGACTGCTAGGCAGGTTGCATTAACACAAAAGGACGTTTGGGCGACGATGTTCGTTATTTAGTTTAAAAGGGCCCGGCCCCAGCTTGACAGGCCGACGGCCTGAAAACTGACGACCGCGGGCATGGTGTTGTCCCAGCACTGGAAGGAGCCCCTTCTCTCGTCCCTCTACCTCCATGTGCTACCCCTCTTTGCTCCTTCCCATGCTTTTCGCTCCATGTTCAGAAATAAAAAAATTTTTAGGGGTTTTGGAAATAGTTTGGAAAAGTCTCTTTTTAAAAAGAGGAAAATTACGCTTTCTCAAATCCCTCTAATCAAACAAAATTGCTGGTTTTTAAAATTTAACGAAGGTGTTATCAACAAATCGGGGATGGGAAAAAATGCAAAAAACAGTATCTGTTATGTTTTGGTTAATAAACGGTTTTTTTTGCACCTTTCAATTCACCTGTGGTAAATATAAAATTGCAGTTTAAGTTTTACGTAGCTGCTGGTAATAAAAATGCTGGGGGGGGGCAAAAGTCAAAAAAAACGTAACGTGATGTTTTGAAATTTCACGGTATTTTGGAAAACAAACAACTGTGCTGACAAACAAGATTGCGGGTTTTGAAAATTAAGTGCAGGTGATATTCAACAGTCACGGGTGTAAGGGGAAAAATTGAACCCCTATCTGAATGTATACTAAAAAAAAGTGGGTTTTGCAGTAAAAAAGAGACCTGCTTTTACTAAAATATTTTTCCCCAATATAATTCAGGCTCCCCAATACCCAGGAAATATTTAATAGCAAACGGGTTTTTTAAAGTATTCCACTAAAATTTTACACAAAGTCTTGGGTGAACTTTACCCGTGTTTTATGATAGCTTGTCTGTGTTAGCCCGCGGGCCCCCGCCCCCCCCCGCTCCCACCCCCGTTAATTTACACGGTAGATGTGCTTAAAAATTTTTAGCTAATACTAAAATGTTCAAATCCCCCAATGTAATAAATTGGAAGGATCAAGCTAAGTAAGGTTTTTTCTGTCGAAATAGACAATTTCGCTGACTGTTTGGCCCCCAGGCAGAGCCAGGTCCTACCCCATGAGCCTGAGGACACCCGAGGTGAAAAAAAAAAAAAAAAAAAAGGAAAAGTGTTCTTGTAAAACGAGGTCAGTGATTTTTTCCCGCCAAACGCAACCATAACATCCCCCATGACGTCGCACACAATTTACCCCGCTCTATTCTGATCTCATTTTTGCTGGCCGCCAAATTACAGGAAGGTCGAAAAAAAGGGCGATCTTAATAGATGATGACAGATTTTAACCTTATTAGCATGTCTGGAAATTTCGATCACCCTAAAAAAATTCGATTTTTAACTTTGCGATAAAAATCGCTCAACACTAGTTATTAGATATATCAAATTGAAATGGCTGTTGCAAACACCCAAATATTTAGAACTAAAAATGATTAAGATTAATAGGGGTGCCCAAACTTTTTCATATGACTGTATATGTTATAGTGAGTATATGTGTGTGTGAGAATGTACAATATGTATACAATTCATGCGTCACAGTGTGTAAATATGTTTAAATATGTTTTGAATGTCTGTACCGTATGTGTGTATATATGTATATATACAGTATGTCTGTCACAGTGAGTATATTTGTGCAAATGCATGTATCCATGTGTATCACAGTGAGTATATGTGTGTGACTGTATAAATGTGTTGCAGTGAGTATATGTGTGAATGTACATTATGTATACAATTTATGCATCACAATGAGTAAATATGTTTTGAATGTCTGTACCGTATGTGTGTATATGTCTGTATACAGTATATGTCTGTCACAGTGAGTGCACAGGTGTGTGTGTATGCCTGTTGGTGCATGTACTATGGGCATAGTTGCCAACTTTCGAAAATAAAAAAGCAGGAGACTTCAGTGGGCGGCGCGCGTAGCGCGGCGCGGCAAAAATTTGCATGGACACGCCCATCTTGTCAGTATGCCACGCCCCTTCAAAAAGCCACACCCACTCCACCTAACTGCATAACGGCTTTGGAAGAATGCCAGGGTGATGCCCTTATGCCGGGTTTAGTAGCCCCCATAACCAGGTAGTGCCCCCTTTCAGGCCGGTAGATGCCCCCCTTTTAGCCAAGTAGATGCCCCCTCTGTAGCAGGTAGAGCCAAAATTTTTTAGCCAGGTAGATGCCCCCCTTTTTGTTAGCCAGGTAGTGCCCCCTTTATTAGCCAGGTTGTGCCCGAATGGTTAGCCAGGTAGTGCCCCCATTGTTAGCCAGGTATGCCCCATTGTTAGCCAGGTAGTGCCCCATCTGTTAGCCCGGTAGTGCCCCCATTGGTTGCCACGTAGTGCCCCCATTGTTTGCCAGGTAGTGCCCCATTGTTGCCAGGTAGTGCCCCCATTGGTTGCCAGGTAGTTTTCCCCATTGGTTGCCAGGTAGATGGGCCCCCCTGTTGCCAGGTAGGTGCCCCTCTGTTGCCCGGTAGTGCCCCCATCTGTTAGCCAGGTAGTGCCCCCCATCTGTTAGCCAGGTAGATGTCCCCTCTGTTGCCAGGTAGATGTCCCCTTGTTAGCCAGGGAGTGCCCCATCTGTTAGCCAGGTAGTGCCCCATCTGTTAGCCAAGTGTGCCCCCATCTGTTTGCAGGTAGTGCCCCCATTCTGTTTGCCAGGTAGTGCCCCTTTTTGCCAGGTAGTGCCCCCCCTGTTGCCAGGTTGTGCCCCTTCTGTTGCCAGGTAGTTTCCCCCTCTGTTGCCTAGTAGTGCCCCCATCTGTTAGCCAGGTAGTGCCCCCCTCTGTTTAGCCAGGGGGAGTGCCCCCTTTGTTGCCAGGGAGTGCCCCCTCTGTTGACAGGTAGTGCCCCTCTGTTGCCGGTAGTGCCCCCTCTGTTGCCAGTAGTTGCCCCCCTCTGTTGCCAGGTAGTTGCCCTCTCTGTTAGCCAAGTAGAGCCCCCCTAAAGCTATAAAAATAAAATAATAAAATCCACTTTACCTCACCAGGCTCCTGCAGCGCGGCCAGCTCCTTTCCCGATCTCTTTTAGCGGCGCAGGGGGAAGTGAGAGCAGGCCGCGCGTCATCCCCTGCAGCCCGCGGTCCCCTTCCCCCTGCGCCGTTGACCTGTATGTACGGCGCACACACCGGCGCTGTTACATACAGGGGAGGAGGGGGCGATCCCTCCACCCCCCTTCCCCGCACAGTGAGACCGCGGGGCGGGTGAGCGGCCGCTGCGGCCGCTTTACCCGCCTGTAGGAGCAGTCCGGCGGCGCAAGAGTAGCGCACCAGCGCTACTCTTGCGCCGCATTTTAAAAGGGCCCCCGCCGCCTGCAGGCGGGGGGAGGAATGCCAACTCCCCCGGGAGGGCGGGAGGGGACCCCAAATAGCGGGACCCCCCCGCCAAAAACGGGAGAGTTGGCATGTATGACTATGGGTCATTGATCTAGCATGCACACAGTTGTCCATATTGTTATATTTAATCATTTTCTTTATTTTTGATCTTGTGCCGAACAAAACATTATTTTTGATTTTGAACGGTTTGTGGGAATAGCACAACCTGTTCTCATACAGAAGGTTCCCAAGCAACAAACTGATTGTGGGGGATTCCGCCGCCGGGACTTCCCAGCATAAGTAATTGCTGGTGAAATCGTTACAGGGAAGATGCAGAATTACAGGCATTGCAGCCATTGAACTCGATTGCCTTCTGTTCATTTCAATGGCTACAGCTTATCCTGCAGACCCTGGCTCTATTATTCACATATTTACCCCTTTATGAAGAATTACAACGAGGCCATTTTATTTTAATTTTTCACAAACACAAGGTCTGGGCAACAAAGGTCTCCAATTTGCCTTTTCTAGACGGATATGTTTGTTATCTCAGTCTTCATATAATACCTGAAATACTCCCTGAACATGTCTGTATTACACTGTATCTTCCAAATTCCCCTCTTTGCCTTTCCCTCAGGATCTGAAAAGATTGCCAAGTTTGCCACCTCCTAAAACTGTCCCTGTCTCACAGAGGAACCCTTTGGCGGTACACAAAATGCCTATAGGTCCTGCACGGACTCCGGTCCACAAGTCTTTGTGCTAGACAGACAGTCTTGCTTTCCACCTCTGTTTAGGGGTGACTTCTGGAAGCTATAAGCTTATATTTACGGGAAAAAAACGGATTCTGGTGCCAAAATCTGTAAAGAAAAGCATTTTTGCGCCAAAATCTGTAAAAAAAACTTATTTTTAGCGTCAGAAGCGAGACAACTTTATTAGCGGCAAAATATGTTAAGGATTTTAGCGCCAAAATCAATAAAAAACTGTATTCTGTTGTCAAAATCCGTAAAAAAAAAAAACTTATCTTTAGCTTTAGAAGGGAGAGAACTTTATTAGCGCCAAATCTGTAAAGAAAAGGATTTTAGCCCCAAAAAATCCATTAAAAAATGTACTGGCACCAAAATTCTGTAAAAAAAAGTATTTTTAGCATCGAAGCGAGTTTACCTTTTTTTGCGCTAAATATGTTAGAAAAGTATTTTTAGCAAAAGAAATATAAATTGCGCAAAAATCATTAGCGACCAAAGCATGATCATTTTATTACGAAAGGTACAAACAAGGACACATCAGACACTTGTATGCAGATTTGATAAGTTATAATCTTTATTAACACCCACTATAGGGGGGACTTGGTCTCCTGGGAGGGTTTTCATTGAAAAATCGCGGCAAAAAACCGCCAGAAGACGTCCGGCGCGCTTTCCATAGACTCCTGTAGTAAATTTTCTGCCCGGCTCTGGGGGTTTTTTAGAACATTTTTGCAAAAGACGACCAGTAAAAAAAAAACAAAGCCCCAGTTTTGACAGCGGGAAGGTTTTTTTTACCAATAGAAGTCTATGGGAGATGATTGCAGTCATTTTTCCAGCGTTTTTATAAAACGAAAAACGCTGAAAAAAACGGACGTTTGTCTGTGCAGTGTAGACAGAGCCTAAATAATCAAAGCTTTATAAGATGCAGAAACTACTTGGAAACAAGTGAATAAATTTAACTTAACCAAGAAAACACAAAAACCTAGATTTTCTGGTGAATTGTCAAAACTAAAGGAGGCGTAGACTGCAGCAGACCATGTTGTGTCTTAAAGGAGAATAGCAGTGACACAATATCTGGAGTAGAGAAATTACCAGAAATATATCACTCTGTCAGCTACCCCCCTCCCCGGGGAGCCGCATTGCATTATGGGAGAGGATACAGTCTGCTGAATGCCTGGGCGCTAAGTGCTGACAATTATCAGAGCGCAATATATGTAATTTAAGACCATGACCTGGGTCATATCTGTCATGGCCTTTAAGAAAAGCTAAAAAAAAAAAAATCTTATTCATGGATTCCGAGGATTAAAATCTAAATGATGTGATACAGGAGAAGTGATGGGAGAATTCCTGGGTCTCCTAATGGAAGGAGGCGACACGGAGGACATGACCAGCATCCTTAGCAGGGGTATGTGTGAGGACTCACTGCAGAGAGACAACTTAGATCAAAGAGGGCCCCACCCATTACTAGTTCCTATTTTTAACATATCAGTGGGCCCCTTTTTGATTAGGGTCCCTGACAGAAGTACTGCCCTATTAGCACCCCTGCCTGCCGCTAACAGCAGGGAACAGAGCCAACTCAGATTCCTGCTGTTAAACTCTGTAGACACTATGGCCGCAACTGGCAGCGTTCATCCTTCCAATTGTTCCGCCATCCCAGATTGCAGGGTGGCAATCAGTTGCCATGGCGGCTGGATGTCCAATGAAGGCTTCCATAGCCGACATATAATCGTTTCTGTTACTTCCTGCCTTAGACAGGAAGTAATAGAACCGCCATCTTGGAACACCCTACTGTATTACTCATATAATGCAGAAGGGTTTACAAGAAACTGAACCCCACTTGCAGTCAAGTACCATAGAGGGACTGAATGTTCAAGTTAAAAAAATTTTTTGTAATATTTTTTATTATTTTTTATATTATTTTTTTATACTTTTAAAAGTTCAAATCACCCCCATTGCCATTTTACTAAAAAATTAATGCTGAACACTGTAGAAGAAAAAAAATTCCAACCACCAAAAAGTTGCATGTATTTCAAACTGGTACCAATAAAAACTACACCTAAGGGCTGGTTCACACGACGTATTTGATCCTTTTTACGGATCCGTTTTTGAGGAGTAGAGTACCACCAAATTCCTTCATCGGCTGCCAGATAGTGAAATGTGGAGAATAACTCAAAACAACGTTTCCTTTGCTCCAGAGCCTGGTGACGACGCGTTTTACACCACTCCAGCAGCTGCCTGGCATTGTGCTGGTCTGAGGCTCGTGTGTAGTTGCTCCACTCCATTGAATGTGAAAAAAGAAAAACTGCAATTTATTCACCCATGTCCTTGCAACGTTTCAGCCCTGCATTAGAGCCTCTCAAGCTTGAGAAAGGTACAATTGCAGGGCTGAATAAATTGCAGTTTTTCTTTTTTCACATTCAATGGAGTGCTGTGGACCTCTTACATTCACTACATATACAGTATATCAATGGAATTGGGACTTGAAGGTTGCATGAACTATTTTGCATTGGCTCAATTTTTCCGTACATCAGCAAAAATAACCCAGATTTATTGAGGAAAAACAACCATGTGTCATGAGGAACTTTTCTGCCATTTCATCTTCTCCTGCTTATGAGGTCAGCAGGAGTTTCTGTGTTATGTCTGTCTTCTGTTGCATGTGTTTGCTTGGAATGGTTGCATGGCAACTTATCGGGATCCTTGTATGTCAGCTGATCTGGCCACACACCTGGAACTTGTTAGCTACTTTTAGGGCGACCTGAACGGGGCTACGCCAGAAGTCTTCAGTCTTTTCAGCCCGATATCTAGCGCAGCCCCATTCGCAATAGTTTAAAATCGCCTGCACGGCAATATCAGGCGCATTACAGAGCGCCAGCGGCACTTTGTACCTTTGTACTTTGTGCCTGATTTCAGAGGGCGTGCGGGGGGCGGGGCGCGGCGCACTACAACCATACGAAGCTATAGATTTATAGCTTCAGTACGGCATATCCAGGCACATTACTGCTGGAACAGGTAAACCACTTGCAAAGTAGTTTACCTGAGCCAGAATTGACGTTTATGTGCTAGAATGCGCCTGGTTTATGACCGGCAGGAGAGCAGGTTCACAAATCAGGAACATTCTACACTAATATAATGAGCATGAAAATTGGCATCTTAACGTCAAAAATCATACATGACGCCCTTATTCTTTATAAAGCTCAGTTGAAGCAAGCAGTCTGATTGCAGAATACATCTGAAGGTCTTTTGTCTACTCCTGATATGTCACATTATTGTTCCTTGAAATCTATTGCTTAGTTCAATTGTGTCAAGTTCTAGTATATTGCTGTTTCTTGTCTAGGTTCCATTTGGCCAAGTTCTAGAGTTTGTAGTTCTTGAGAACAATAGATTTGGTGTTTGTCTATTTTCTGCAGGGCCCGGGATTTGCTGGGTCCTGGAGCCTCTTTCTGTATTAGGGTCAGTTGTAGGATAGGGAAAGCTTTAGGGTCATGTTAGGGACAGATGTTCCAGTGTTTGGGGAAGTCACAGTGCAAGGTTTAGAAGAAGATTTAGGGACAGTTAACTAGGGTCAGTTATCATTATTACTCTCTCGCTTATGGATTGAACCCGCATGTGGAATCTCCACCAACCATCTACCTATTACAATCAGCCTCCTGGCTGTTTGCTAAATCATCTATCAGTCAGTCTTTATTCTTTACAATTGTGTCAAGTTCTAGTATATTGTTGTTTATTGTCTAAGTTCCATTTGGCCAAGTTCTTTATTAGGGTCAGTTAAAGCTTAGGGACATTTTTAAAGGAAAGCTTTAGGGTCAGTGTTAGGGACAGATGTTCCAGTGCTTGGAGCAGTCACAGTGCAAGGTTTAGGAGAAGATTTAGGGACAGTTATCATTATTACTCTCTTGCTTTTGGATTGAACCCGCATGTGCAATCTCCACCAACCATCTACCTGTTACAATCAGCCTCCTGGCTGTTTCCTAAATCATGTATTGGTGAGTCTTATTTCTTGTGACTGCTGGTGTAACTTCCAAGGTTTGGCTTTTTTGTTGTTTGGAGTCTACCAGCATTGTTACACCATGGCTGGGGTAAAGATAAGCAGCAAGAAGATGGTTGGAGACGATCCCACGTCATTGAGAAACGTAAAGACTCAAGCATTGGCATGCACAGAAGAGAAAGAGCCTCCTATAGCAATGGTCAATATGAGTCCTGGAAGTGTTGTCACCTGGGACAGAAGAGCAAGACCCTTGAGTCAATGTTCTCCTTCCTGTACAACTCTACTGGAGAAGTTTCCTTCATAGCTTTAAGCACATCCATGGAATCCATGGATGACCTCTCAGCCTCTCTCTTCCAGGGCTCCACAGCATCTGCATGGTCTGAGTCTATGGCTCACCCTTGAACCCAAATAGAAACAAAGGGTTTTTCTGGAGAATTCATGTTGACCCCAGGAATGTACCGAGAGAGACATCTAAGGAAGACATTGCGTCACAAGAGAAGATGGTCTGAAATAATGATATGATGGTACAAAACGTGGTCACATCACTTGCAGGGGAAAGGCTCTGGATCTGCTTCCCCAGAGTAACATACATGAAGGTCGATGAGCGTCAGCGATAAATATAGGAAGCGGCCAAAGGAGAACATCTCCCTCAGTAATTACTTATCTCATATAATAAGCATTAGTAGCTGAGACAGCGGATCAGGCATGTGAGCAGCATACAATGCCCGATATGACACACATCATCTTCAGGACATTGTCTCACTCGTCACTCAGTGTGCTGGAACAAACAGAGGTTCAGCATCTCCAGACAAGCCGACCCTTCCTCCTGTCACTGGTTTGGATTAGATGTTATTAAAATCCACCAAATGCTACGGTGACTGAGCTCAGCACTAATCACTCCCCGCCAGGGCCGCTGGCGTTACTGTGCGTTCACTTGTCAGAGTCAAAAACTTATAACTGCATTACACAGAAGCCGCTGGATTATAACATGTATGTACAGCGGGAGAAATAAATATTGAACACGTCACCAATGTTCTAAGTAAATCTATTTCTGAAGGTGCTATTGACTTCAAATTCTCCCCAGATGTCAGTAACAACCCATCCAATCCACAGAGGCAAGGAAATCAAACCATAGATGTCCATAAATTATGTATAATAATGATTAAAAAAAGTATTGAATACTCTTACTGAAATGTGTTTAATACGTGGTACAAAAGCGTTTGTTGGTGATGATGCCTCCTGTACGGGGAAACTAGTCGCCTGCATTGCTCAGGGAGGATCATGGCCAACTCTTCCACACAAACACTCTTCACATCCTGAATCTTCCCTGGGCTCCTTCTATGATCTCTGAGATTTAGTTCCTTTCAGGGCTGGGACAAGGTATTCAGGTGCCCTAGGCAAATAAGGCACAAAGAACCCCTCCCCCCAATGAAAAATTCAGCCCTCTCCATGCCTCCTTGCGCCCACTTTTCTGCCTGGGAAGTAGCGGCGCCCTAGGTGGTCGCCTACCTTCACCTACCCATTGTCCCGACCCTGGTTCCTTCCCTAGATTCTCTATTGGATTCAGCTCAGGTGATCGGCCGTTCCTGCAGCTTTATCTTCTCTCTCTGATACAATTGAGAGTCTCCTCGGCCGTGTGTTTGGGATCATTGTCTCGCTGAAATGTCCTCCCTTGTTTCATCTTCATCCTCCTGGTAGATGGCGGCAGATTTGTGTCCAGAAGGTCTCGGTGCATTTGTCCATTTACCCTCCCATCAATTATATAAGGTTTCCTAGTGCCGTTTGCTGCAGCCCTGCACCATGATGTTCCCACCTCCACACTGCACTGTTGGGGCTGACCTGTATATACGGGGCTGCACCAGTATTTTGGTGTCCTTTCAGCCCAAAAACTATTGCAGCCCTGTTCTCTAGATGTATGAGCAGATGCACTTCAAAATTAGGCGTATTTTGCGGTGCCTGTGGCACTTTGTAATGTGCCTAAAATGTGTGGGCATGCTGGAGACATTTCACACCACAACCATATGATTCTACACATTTATGACTGGAGGACCGCAAAACCAGGTGCATTATTGCTGGAACAGGTAGAGCCAGGTA
The DNA here is from genome assembly GCA_025379985.1 of Phyllomedusa bahiana. Lineage (NCBI taxonomy): Eukaryota > Metazoa > Chordata > Amphibia > Anura > Hylidae > Phyllomedusa > Phyllomedusa bahiana. The sequence goes on along the minus strand of JAODAL010015338.1, from coordinate 62,182 downwards.
AAAGTGATCGACCTGAGCCTGAGTTGTCGTAGTGGAACTAGAATGCGCCAAATCTATGACTAAGGCCCCGTTCACATGGCTTATTCACGTCGGATTTGCGAGCCGGATTGCGCTCGCAAATCCGGCGTGAATAAGGGGCGGGACGCGGGCGGGGCGCGATCGCGACGGGGGAACCGCTCCCGGCCCCATAGACAATGCGTTATCTACGGCGCGTACGCGCCGTAAATAATGTGCATGTCACTTTCTCCCCCCGCGGCGGATTCGCCGAGCGGGGAGGAGCGACGGAATCCACTGTTCTCTATGAGAGCAGTGGATTACCGTAATTACTCCGACGGATTGGAGCCGTACTGAAGCGCAAATCCGGCGCGGAGATCGGCGCCAATCCGCGGACAAATAAGCCATGTGAACACGGCCTAACAGTAGAACAGTTTCATACATTCTGCCGCATTCTACACTGCCTGAAAGCTATTTAGAGGTGACCTCTATGCGCCGAGATCATACATGTCGCCCTTGGTGTTTTTTTTGGGGAGCTAGGCAGCGCCTTTTGGCCTCCAACCATGGTGTGTGTTGTGGCAGCCATAGAGTTCAATATTGGTCTCATCTGACCAGACTATATTTTCCCAGTATTTCACAGGCTTGTCTAAATGTTGTTGAGCAAACTTTAACCCCTTCCTGTTGCAGCCTATTTTCTTTCCACATTTGGTTTTTCCCTCTCCTCGCCTTCCCAGAGCCATCATGTTTTTATTTTTTCACCTACATAGACATATGAGGGCTTTTATTTTGCGGACTTTCCAATGAAGTTATTCACCATAGAATATACTGGGGAATGGCAAAAAAAACTCTAAGTGGAGCAAAATGTGAAAAAAAACACACACTCGTCTCATGTTTGCGGGGGTTTTGTTTTTACGCCGTTCAATCTTCAGTATAAATGATGTGTTCTCTGAATTCTACTGGTTGATTTGAATTAAAAAACAAACATGTAAAGTTTTGTTTTTGTTTTTGTACCGTAAAAAAAAAAGTCCAAACATTTTTGCCGCACCGCCATTTTCTGTAACCAATAACTTTTTTTTATTGATGTTATATTTTAATAGATCGGACTTTTTCGGATGCGGTGATCCCAATTATGTGTAACTTTTTTGTTATTATTTATTTTTATTTTTAAAATGGCAAAAGGGGGTGATGTGAACTTTTAACCTTTTTTTAATACTTTAAAAAAAATTATTTTATTATTATTTCTTTCTTTTTTTTTAAACTTTGAGTCCCCCTAGGGTGCTTCACCACTAAGGGCTGCGATCAGTTATACAGGCTATATGCAAATATGGAGGTTTTACTACTTCCTGTCTGTGTCAGGAAGTAGCAAAACAGAAAACATGGTGGCGATGGAATCCTTCAAAAGGCTTCAAGCTGCCATGTTAACCAATCAGGGCCCTGCGATTTCACCACGGGGGCACCAACCAGAGTGAGGAACTGTGCGCAGCCATGTTTGCTGAGGCGTCTAAAGGGTTAAACAGTGCGGGGTGGTTTCCGACCGGTATTTGGTCTTTACCGTGTAAATGCAGCCTTAGAATTCCAAAAGGTAAATTTCTGCTGATGAGTTTCCGGCATCTGAAGCCGTTGGTCTTAAATAGGTTAATAATTGTGTTTTGGAAAAGCGACTGTTTATTCCGTATCTTATCTTGGTGTGTCGGTGCGGTTCACTGTTTTGCCTCATACATTGTGTTTGATGCAGGAAGTGCAGGCCGGTCATTCACATCACTTTACATACTCCAATTCCCTCATTGCCTTCATAAGAAATTAGTTTTTATCTGGAAGATTCCTGACGACGCTCTTCTTCTCCTTAGAGAGAAGTGAAGCCACGGTCATGAAAAAAGACAGACTCACTTCTCAATCAGTCTTAATTACGAAGCTGTGGTCTTAACCCCTCAAATTGATTTGTACTATTTGCCCGTTATCTGGGCAGCGCAGACGAGAGCTGGAGAAGCGACTCATCTTCCCAAGTCATTACTTTAATTAACTGGCAAATTAAAAATAAAAATCTAAGTTTACCACGAGGTGGTGACCAGAAGGAGGGAATGAATGGATTCAGCCACTTTGCTGACCGCCTCATAACTGAGATATGCTCTACTACGCTGAAAAGATGGACCTATGGTAGGTTAAACTGGTGGCCTTGAAGGTGTTGAGGTCACACCTCAACACCTTCAACACCTTCACAGTGGCTTTAGACACAAAGGTGTGTCTAGGGCCACTGTGAATACAAGGAAAACCTGGACAGCCCACTGGGATTAAGAGTCCCATGGTGATTTGGGCAAATCTGCTCTAGTAGCATCAGATGTTTTTACTGGTGAGGGTCTGAGAGCAAAGACCTCCCCACCAGGACCACTGTGAACACAAGGAAAACCTGGACAGCTCACTGGGATCAGAAGTCTCATGGTGATTTGGCAATTGCTAACATTGGATGTTTTCTGGTAGGGTTGGGGCAAAGCCCTCGGCCATGGAACAAGGAAAACCTGCAGTCATGGGATCAGAAGTTCATGTGATTTGAGCAAATGTCTAATGATGTTTACTGTAAGGGTCTGAGGGCAAAGACCCCCTCACCAGGGCCACTGTGAACACAAGGAAAACCTGGACAGCCCACTGGGATTAGGAGTCCCATGGTGATTTTGGCAAATCTTCTCTATATGTGGGATAGACGTGCAGAATGTGAAACTGTTGCTCGTAGTACCATCAGATGTTTAAACTGGCGAGGGTCCGAGAGCAAAGATCACCCCCACCAGGGCCACTGTGAACACAAGGAAAACTTGGACAGACCACTGGGATTAGGAGACTGCTCTATATTTGTGATAGACTTGCCCAATTTACAGCAAAAAACAAAGAAAAAATGGGACATTAATTACTCAAAAAACACAGAAACAAAGCCATACTCACAGCTCAAAGGCTGGACTGAAACTGAACCCAGTACATAGTTAGTACGGTTGAAAATAGACACGTGTCCATTAAGTTCAACCAAGGGTGGGGAAAATGTGGGTGAAGGGAGGGAGACAAGGACTTTAAGCCCAGCCTCCCCACTGGTTAATGCCCTGGAACCCACAAGGCAAGAACCAATCTGCTCCAGTGGAGACCCCATTTCTGACCACAGAGCCTCCACCAGCCAGGATCCAGAATTTTACATAGCTACATACGCATTAATATTCTTTAGTTCCACGTAGGTATCTAAGCCTTTTTTTGAAACTGTCTACAGTTCCTGCCGTGACCAGCTCCTCAGGCGGCTATTCCACAGATTCACAGTTCTTACAGTGAAGAACGCCCTTCTCCTCTGGAGATTGAATCCTTTTTTCTCTAGTCGAAGGGAATGTCCCCTAAAAGAGGCAACACTGGCCCCCATGCTACTTGGGAAAGATAAACAGGTGTAGCTGATTGCTGAGCAGTAGCTCACATACCCCACCACTAGGGGAACAATTTGACTGCACATAGTATGCAGAAAAGCCACAGTATAATAACAGGTATCAATTTAATGTGCAGTCTAATTGTTCCCCTAGTGGTGGGGTGTGTGAGCTACTGCTCAGCAATCAGCTGCACCTGTTTATCTTTCCCAAGTTGCATATGGGCCAGTGTTGCCTCTTTACTGGGTTCAGACTTGCACAATTTGAATCTGTTGCCCAGATGTTAGCTGTTTTTACTGGTGAAGGTCTCCTCCACAAGTCATGAGGGCCTATGGGGTTGTTATCCTCTCTCCTCAACTCTAGCATTGTATATAGACTTACTACTCCAAGCCTGGAGCTGTTTGACTTGGCCCTCTGTAGAGCAGGAGTGTTAAATTCAATTTCACCATATCCTGACTATGGTGGAGGGTGGCTAGGGGGCCTGGGTAGGGCTGTCGGAGTTGCGCTACCACCTTTAAGTGCCGAACAGTGCAATGTGGAGGTGCGAGCTTGAGCTCCGAATCCAAGATGGCACCTATGCTGGTGCAGCCACCTCACTTTATATATTTTATATCATTTTGTTCATGATATTTTGATTATGTCATGTCTTAATATTTGTATTTTTCACGATAAATGATTATGTCTATTCTTAATATTTACACTGTTTATTATTTTGTCACAATTTTTTCATATTAATAGTTTTTACGTATGTTTAATATGGAATATAGAAAAGTATATTTTTTTTTTATAGTAGATATATTGGGTTTATTGGGTTTTGAATGGTATAGGGAATACTGTATATAAATTATATGTATTTTTATTTTTATGTTATATTGTATTATTTGGTATATGTTATGTAGATATTCCAACTTATGAGCTTTTTATATGGATTCTTGCTATATTTATATTTATTTCTCATCCATTTCTCTTTTGTTCTCCCTTATATATTTTTATGTGCTGTATGGTGATTTTACCTTCTGTCTGGTCTGGCTGCGCTCTATGTCTCCTACGGTAGGGGCTGCCATCTTGTTGTGGACTTTTTTCTGCTGCGTGTGCGCTGGACAATGACGCCGTTCCGGCGCATGCGTGGCAGACATTTCCGCTTGTCAGCGTCATCAGCGTCACGGGAGATGCGCCGTAGGCGTCGCGGCGCGTCTTACCTGATGCTAGTGGGCTCTGACTGGATTGTGGCGTCTTCCGGTTGTTGATACGGCGTGTGAGTTTTAACTTTGATTGGTTGTTGGATATTTAAATAGTGTGGGAAAGCACAATTCGTTTACCCCCTGACGAAGCCGGGCGGTGAAACGCGCGTTGGGGTCCAGTGCCTTATATCTTGGTCTGTATCATGATTATACTATTTGCTATTTTGCATGTATTATAAAGTATTAGCATTGTGTTTTATCCATGTAGTGGTGATTTATACACTCTTTATTGAATACTTCATGTGATCCTCTTTTGATGATTATATACAGTTCCAAGTGAGGTTGTATCTATATTGCTGTCTTTGTATTTGTACTATTTATCGGTGTATTTATATAATAAAATTTTAGATTTCTTTTTGCTTTTTTTGGCGTTGTTGTGTTGTTTTGGAAATCTAACTTGATTTAGGCAATGTTTACACGGCTTATTGCCGGCGTAATTGCGGGGACGGATTTCGCCCCGCAATTACGCCGGCAGCCGTGCAGCGTATGCGCCGTAAATAATTGACATATCACTTTCTCCCCCCGCGGCGGATTCGCCGAGCGGGGAGGAGAGATGGAATCCATAGTTCTCTATGAGAGCAGTGGATTACCGTAATGACTGGGAAGGATTGGAGCCGTACTGCAGCGCAAATCCGGCGCGCAGTACGGCTCCAATCCGCGCCCAAATAAGCCGTGTGAACGAGGCCTTAGGGTTGGATACTTATGTTTGTTTTTGTTTGCCGTTTTTTTCTATAGATTCCCGTTTCTCCATTGATTGTGATGTGGAGGTGCGAGCTTGAGCTCCGAATCCAATATGGCACCTATGCTGGCGCAGCCAACTCTTCCAAGCAATGGATGCATCCTCTGGGGAAAGTGGGGAGCCGGTACTTCTGCTTCCAGACCTTGTTCATCCCTCACTATATATAGGCTCTCACGGGCCAACAGAATGACATGGCGGGCTACACTCAGCCCAAGGACCTTGAGTTTGATGCATGTGCCTTAGAGAGTCAATTACAGCCAAATGGGCGTGGCACTAAACAGAGTGCTTCTGGCCTTCTATTTGAGCCATCCGTGGGTGTTTCAGCACCCAGACCCCCACCATGAGACACAAATCTATGACAATGCTGTCTGGACCCATGTAACTATAGGCCCAATAGCAGCTGCATTAAAGCCCTTATAATCAGCTGCTTCTATAGTACTTTTGGCCTTAAAGGTTTTTTTTTAGATTTTAGTTAAACCTCCCAGTGCTTGGGACTTAATACAATATGAATTGATACCCACCTCTCCTGCTGCCACCATTGCAGCAACGCTGGACCTCCAGCAAAGATCCCTTAACAATAATATCTCATGTGACCATGAATCAGTCACTGGCCTCAGCAGTCAGGTGATATACATCTGAACAGTGACCACTGCAACCAGGACCTAGCTTAAAGTCATATTAGGGATGGACACTGGGGGGCCACTGGAATAGCGATGGTGGAGCAGTCAAGTACTGGTTTATTTTGTGTTTTAACCCATAGGCAATAGGAAGTTTTCCCCAAAATCCCTTGAAACTCTTTTAACTCAATGATGGAATAAGTAATGTTGTTTCTTAAAATTACAGGACCAAGGAGTTTAGATGGTGACTGGGAACCTATTACAAAGGGCAGGGAGATTCCTGTCATTTCATCCTCTCCCTGTTATCGAATCACATGTGGGGCAGTTGCTGGGCAGCTCACCAGGTAACACACCTTTTAACTCATAAGACAGGGTTGGATAATTTCTAGCTACTCTATAAAGCTTATTAGGTAACTTGGTGTGGATTATAGTACTTGTTCTAAGAGATTGTTCAGTTTTGAGCGATGGTCTAGTAATTTGCTACATTTTTACATTCAGTTCTATAGTTCTAGTTGTTTATTGTCCAGCCTACTCATGCTCTGTGAGAGTTTGTTGTAGTCCTTGAGAATCTCAGTTTTTGCAATTGTATAGTTCCTGCAAAGAGACTCTGGATCCTAGAGCCGCTTTCTGTTGTAGAGTAAGTTGTAGTTTAGGAAACGCTTTAGGGTCAGTTTCAAGGATATAATAGGTTTAGAGGGGTCTTGGTGTCAGGGTCAAATGCCAGAGACAGGTTTCAAAGACAGATAGCTTTTATGGTCAATTATCCTTTATTATTGTCCTGCTTTCAGACTGAACTCACTTGTGGTGCCACCACCAAGTGTGTTCTGGCCATCACCTGCCTTGCTGCCAGTCCACTTAATCATCTAACGCCTTGTAGTTTTTTAGTAAAAGGGGATGTATTGCTTCATCAGTTCGGCTGTTTTCTTGTAGCTTCATTTTCTCAAGTCCTCAAATCCAGGGGCGTTTCTTCCCCTCCCAGTTGGGTGTTTTTTAACTGGAGGGGGATGACATCATCCACCTCTTCACTGTTCGTGCTCGCTCCAGAGTCAGTGTGTTTGTTTGAGATCAGTGGGAGGGGATAGCACATCCCTGCTCTTCCCATCCCATCTGTCTGAATGTCACTGTGTGGTTCCTCCAGGGGCGTAACTTCAAGCTCTTGTCCCTAGTGCAAAAAGTGAAATGGGGCCCCCCAGCTACCATGTGCCATTTACAATACTGGTGTTTTCTTATGTGGCAGAAGGGCTTTTGGGCCCCCTCAGTGTGCAGGGCCCGGTAGCGACTGCTACCCATGCCCCCCCCTGTAGCTATGCCCCTGGGTTCCTCTCCCTATGCAGTATTATTTTGTAAGAGCTGTTTGTTTACATAGCACAGCCCTGCATTCAGTCTAGACAGTCCTCTAAGCACTCAGAGCACTGATCTCTTCTCTCACAGCTGGAGGTTTGTTACAGTTGAATCCAGTCTTCTATGAACTCATCCAGAGCAGCACAGATCTGTCTCCCTTCTATGTTTACACGCAGCAGAATAAGGCACCAAGGCACAATTCTGCTGTTTTCTGATTGTAGAAGCAGCTGCAGTGTTACTGTGCAGCTCCTGGCTGTGCAGAGTGAAATTTTGCTGGCCCCTTATTCGGAGTGAGAGAGGCAGGAATGCGCGCTCCCGTGAATGTGACCGGGGGCCAGACATGTAAATTAGTAGAGCCGTCAGCCAATGAAATTAAAGGAGGTGGAATCCGACCGCCACTGGGGAACAGTGTTTACACAAAACAAAGATAAGGCAGACTGTGAAAACAAGACAGCTTTGCTAATGACATCCAATTGCAAAGTTGCTTGTTTTCACTGTCCCCTTATTCTGAAGACCATTTAATGTAATGATACAACCCCTTTAATACACGCTTTGTTTAATTGACTGCCCTATTTAGTTCTGTTTGTAGTCTGAAGTCTGCCAGTTTTGTTCCAGAACCGATGACCTCACAGGGGCTGCATTATAATTTCACACATACATAATATCATACAAGTAATAAGTCCTATTCCTGTGGGATACATATCTGTCATATCCGCTGCTGCTATGAAAGTCGCCTCACTTTATTACACCAGTCTTAAATCATCACTTTGAAGTAACCTACCCGCCTCGCCATCTCATAAAATATTCATCTATTACCTCTTCGTGTTGTTAGGTTTCACCTTTGCTTTCACTGACGAGACATCACAACAGAAAATAAACCACAGTGATTGAAGGTCTTATCACTTCTCCGATATATCTGTCCATAACACTAGCGATCCATCTTTTATCTTCAGAATGTTCAACATGATGTGCTGCTTATTGCTCTTTTTAAAGAGAACCGTGCTCTGCTTACCTAATACAGAAATCCCCTGTATACTCCCTAACTCCTTAGCTCCCCCTAGAGGTGGCTGCAGGCAATCATAATTTTATCTGTAAACTCTATCCATACGAGAGATTTGGAGCTCTGTATAAGTAATATAAACACCAACACAGTCCAGTGAGTAAATTTTTTTTCTTTTATGGTATGCTTTTTCAATTAATATAGACAATAACATATGAGATATATCAAATGTAGAATGAAAAAGCTTCAATCACTATAAGTAATGAAAAGAGTTCTCTCACCATGAACACTGAAGGCATATCCATAGGAAATGTTATCGATGTCTGAAATAAGTGGGTTCACAACGATCTCGACAATGAGTCCGGAAACTTCTCCATTCAAAGCAGAGAGGAGGTCGGGGCTGTCCCATTAAAATCGATCGGATCTCTTAAGGACATCCGAGAGACGCCAAGAGTTGTGACATGCACCTATCAGACTTTGATAGCACATCCTATCAGTGCAGTCAATCTCTATGGTGGAAATATCCCTTTACGGAAAAAATTTAAATGTCGGCTGCCCAATCGGAGAGAACCGTCATGTATACTTTTGGGGGAGTCAAGCAAGACAGCTGATGGCCAAACACTTCCAGCCAACTATGTAGTCAACGTATGGTCAACGACATTGGCTTGATTGGGCATCCAACTTTATGGCCAGTGTCCAATTGTTTTCTATTCTAAAAGTGGACAACCACTTGCTACTAGAAGTTTAGTATTGTCCAGCAAAACTAACATACGAAGATTCTAAAAAGTAAGGGGCGTGCTTGTGACAACCTGTTATTTCTATGAACAGGAAGGAGCTGTAGTAATAATAGAAGCGACAGTCTTGGTTGCAGATTGCCTACTGGACTGTGCATTAAAGGGGTTGTCTCACTCCATTGATTCAACTTGCCTCAGTCCTGTTTTCTTGGTTTCATTTTGAAATCAGGGGCATATTTACTGGCTTCCACTAGGCTGCAGTAGAAGCCAGGTCTGTAGCTATAGCAACCAGTGCTGGCAGCCTATCAGGATAGATCAAACAGGTCTGCAGCTATAGCGACCACACGAGCTGATGCAGCCCATACAAGAGGGGATATCTAGGAATCGGTAGGACATGGTTAATGACAACATATTGCAAAGTGATTTGTTTTTGCAAGATCTTTAACATAAAAAGCAGCAATCCCTGTAGTGAGACAACCCCTTTAAAGTCTTTCCTTATTTTGGTCTTTTGCTGGCCAATACCCCCTGAACAAAAATGTAATAAATATTCTTATTTAATGATATCCCACATAAGGGCTTTATCCGATGGGTTGTGGTGTGTATATGGCACCATGCCGGTATCTGCCATCATGTGACTGCTTTGTCTTTGGGGGTGAAGTCATTATGAATCTGTCAGTGTCCTCACTGATAAGTCTAATGTGGACTTAAGAGAACAAAGTGAAGCAATGAAGGTCATTTCTGATCCAATCTCTTCTGTGTAAAAGCCAATTACCTGATATGTTCCTCTTAAGGATTTTGTTGTCTATTTGGGACCTTTTGTTCTAGTTATATTCTTGTACATAGGAGCAGTATTATAGTAGTTATATTCTTGTACATAGGAGCAGTATTATAGTAGTTATATTCTTGTACATAGGGGGCAGTATTATAGTAGTTTTATTCTTGTACATAGGAGGCAGTATTTTACATTTTATTTCTTGTACATAGGAGGGAGTTTTATAGTAGTTAAATTCCCTTTTACAAAAGGGGTGTTCCCCTGCTTAGCCCTGTTTTTGTTCAACAGGGCAGTAGTTCACATGAAACCCCCCCCTCTGTAATGAAAAAAACCCATCTGCAGTTTCAATGATTTCTGGGGGGAAATAACAGGGCACACAAAATGAAAAAAAGAAAGGAAAGGATGTTACCCACAGGGAACAGATGGATTTAAACAAGGACAGGAATGCAAATAAAAAACATTTTTTTTAGACTTTTCAAAAAACAGCTCCTTAAACAATTAAGAGTTCCATTTGGTCTTTGTTTAAAAAAACCCCTCCTGACAAAAAGTAAAAAATATTCATAATGTCCCCACACATAGGGCCTTTCATCCGTTGGGTGGGGGAAATATCAATGCCTATACTGCCCATTAACCAACTTAGGGACCCTGAAAATGCCTTTTATTTGGTTTGGAAAAGTAAGCATTGAAGATTCAACCAACCCTTTAAAAAAATTACCTTAACCCTCAAGGTTTTTTGTTGCATTAACCCTTAATTGTCTTCCATAAGCAATTTGTTTAACTCTTTAACCTTTATGGTTCCCTTTATAGCATTTAAATGCTAACTTACAACTTTAAAAGTTTTATCTTTAAAAATGGCAAATTAAATTTTACATTCTTTACATAAGCAAATTAATATTAACCTTTTTTACTGGGCCAGTATAAGAAGCTAACTTAAAGGGCTTTTAATAATTTTCCCTTAGATATAAGAGATTTTTTTAATTTACATTAACCTTTATTTTCCTTTAGATATCCACAGAATATAACATTTTAAAACTTTATATTTTTACCTTCACAAGCATATTAACCTTTATACCCTTAAACTAAAAGCAATGTAAACTTTAAAACATATTTAATATAGCCATTAAGCTAATAAAGTAATGCTACATAACCTATTTATAATTTTTTCCCTTAGCTAATAAGCTAAAAGATAACATTTATTCTTTCCCCTGGGGCTATTAAGGCAAAGGGGGCAAAATTTAAAACCCTTATATCTTTAGACAGAAGCAAATTAAATTTATACCCCTTTTAAAACCATAAAATGAATTTAACATTGGGGCCCTTTATAATCCTTAAAACCATTATAGCAATTTAACATTAACCCATTTATATTATATTCTTGACTTGGAGCCTATTAAGAATTCTTAACATTAACCTTTTTATAGTATTTAAAACCCATGGGAGGCAATATTAAAGTTTATTCCTTTACCAGCAGTAATGAAATTTAACCCTTTACATACCTTAGTGCCATATCAATTGCTATAATTAATTTATTCCCTTACCATGGAGCAATTATAATTAACTTTCTTATCTGGGAAATCAGTAGTTATTATGAAAAACCATTTATAGTATTTAAACCTAGCAAGCTAACATTATATTTTATATCCTTTTTAACATAGGGGCAAGCAAAATTATTTTAATTCTTTAACATAAGCAATTTAAATTAAATTGTACATTTGAGGCCTTTTCTAGAATTTTGTACTTTAACCCTTTTATAGTTTAAATTTTCGGAAGGGGAACATTTAAATTATATTCCTTAACCATAGCAAGTTAACATTAACCCTTGTACATACCTTTAAATTAACCGTCAAGCAAATGTTAACATTAAACCCTTTATAATATCTTTAACCTAGCAATAAGCTATAACTTTACCCTTTATGTTTAATTTTTTCACGGGGGCTAATTAAATTTATATTCTTTAACAAAGCCAATTCTAACTTTTCCCAAACTTTTATAATTTACCTTCCATGGGCAGAATGATTAATTAACCCTTTAAAATTTTCTTTTTACCCCAAGCATTTTAATATAAACCTTTAAATCAGCCTTTAGATCTGAACAGCAACTTTTAAAATTTTATTATTCCTTAAGATCTTTTCACAAGTAAATTTAACCCTTTCTTATTTCATCCCTTAAATTCACAAATTTTGCGAAATTAATCCTTTAAATTCACTCTAAATCAAAAATGAAAAAATAAACCCCCAAATTAATCTCCCTTAGAATAGCAATTGCTAACTTTAACCTTTATATCAAAACTTAACCATCCAGAATCTAACATTAACTTTTAAAATACCTTAGCCATCAGGAATTATAACATTAAAAACCCTTTATCATTTTCCCTTTATGGGGCCCATAAACCAATGCAACATTTTTCCCTTTATAAATCTCCTTTCCACCCGGGCTGCCTCATTAACCCTTTATCATCTCTTAACCATCAGCAATTCTAACATTAACCCTTTATCATCCCTTAGCCATCAGCAATGCTAATATTAACCCTTTATAATCCCTTAACCATCAGCAATGCTAATATTAACCTTTACCTCTCTTACCATCGAAATTTCAAACATTAACCCTTTCTCGTCCCTTAGCCATCAGCAATGCTAACATTAACCCTTTATAATCCCTTAACCATCAGCAATGCTAACATTAACCCTTTATCATCCCTTAGCCATCAGCAATGCTAACATTAACCCTTTATCATCCCTTAACCATCAGCAATGCTAACATTAACCCTTTATCATCCCTTAACCATCAGCAATGCTAACATTAACCCTTTATCATCCCTTAACCATCAGCAATGCTAACATTAACCCTTTTATCTGCAATAAAAAACAGGGATACTGACATTGATCTGTTCACTGGCCTCAGCCTCCAGGCATGGTGTAATTTATCTTTGCACTGCCCTAGACCACCAGGGAGGCAAAAATGAGAATACCAGGGATGCAGAAAATAACCTTTTAATTGTCAGAGACCACTAGGGATGGTGATAATAAGCCATTTCTTTACTCTAGGCCACCAGGGATTGTGGCAGCATCTCCTTATCTGTTCTAGACTACTAGGGATGCAGACAATAAGGCCTCATTCCCACAACGGCTTATGTGGGCCCGGATTGGCGCCGTACTCCGCGCCGGATGTGCGCTGCGGTCCGGCGCCAATCCGTCGGAGTCAGTACAGTAATCCACTGCTCTCATAGAGAACGTGGATTCCGTCGCCCCTTTCCCCGCTCGGCGAATCCGCCGCGGAGGGAAAAGTGACATGCACATTATCCAGGCGCAAAAAGCGCCGTGGATAAGGGAAGTCTATGGGGCCGGGGAGGGGCCCGCCGCCGCGCTGCGGCCCCGCCCCCGTCCCGCCCCTTATTCACGGCGGATTTGTGAGCTCAATACGGCTCACAAATCCGTCGGGAATAAGCCGTGTGAACACGGCCTAAGACTTCTCTGCCCCAGACCACCAGTGATGTTACCATAAACCCATTAACAATCATAACTAATTATGTGTAATAGTGTGGTGCTATATTTATGGGTGGTTTTGCATTACTCAGTTTAGAGAGAACACTTCCCATGTCTCTTACAGCCGGGAAAGGCTTAGGATATGTCCACACGGCAGAGGGCGAAATACTGGTCAGATTCTAATCCAACCAATGTGTTACACTCGGTTTTCATTTTTTGTCGTGGTTTTCTGATTTCTTCCATGCCATTCAATTGAATATTGCGATAGTCCGCTGTTTTCAAGTGATAAACGGTGGATTATATTCTAAATTTTGTTCAAAACCTCAGAAAATCCAAGCTGTGTAGATTACGGCTCGGATTTTCTATTGAGGTCTATGGGGATGATTTACAGTTGGATTTTGCAGATTTTAAATACAGGCAGTCCCCGGGTTCCGAACAGGACAGGAATTATAGGTTTGTTCCTAAATTGAATTTGTATGCAAGTCAGAACAGGTATGTTTATTAAATGTAACTCCAGCACAAAAGGTTTTTTTTGTTTTGTTTTGGATAGTGCAGGGAAGGCTTTTTACATTTGTCTGTGCCCCTGTTAGGAAGATTTCACCTCATTTTCACCTCATGTGCTGCTGTGGCATGCTGGAGCTTGTCGTTCCACAGCTACTAACTGCTGTGGAACATGGAACTACAAGCGCCAGCACGCCCCATAAGTCTCCGTTTGTAACTAGGGCACAGATGTGAGTTGGAACGGTGTAAGTTGGAGACTGCCTGTACTGAATCAGCTTAAAAATCTGGCAGCAAATCATTGCCGTGTAGACATGGCCTTAGAGGGAACATGCTTCTCCCTATCATCTGTGTTTAAGATTAATAATGTATGAATAGGCCACACCACCGCACAGTGGACTGGTCTCAATCTGTCCCAGAGGGCGGGCAGGGGGGAAAGTGCTTGTCTCTACCATAGACAGTACAAAAAGCTATTTCCATAGAGGTCAAGAACTAGTGTAGTATCTTTTACTAAAGATGCTGGCTCTTGAGCGGTAGCAGTGCATTTAGCACCAAAATCCAGTTTTCCACGGAGTTCTCTTTAATTCATATATTTATCTTGACACAGAAGTGTAAGGGGAGCGAGAATGTATAAGACCCTCATCTGCAAAGTTAAAATGTTATATTTTGATGCTGTGCATTTGCCATTTTCAGGAGATGTACTAATCTATGTCAAAATAAATTGCAACAATTAGCTTTTATGTTATTGTAGCATTTACTGCAGTTTTTGGTTTCTTTGCAGTACGGCGACATGGTGTCTGGGAATTCTGGCATACCAAGATGCCAAAAGGGACGGGCAGGGGAACCTGGTAAACTGAGATGCATCAGTGATTGTGTGATCAGCTCAGGTTTGGACTGGACCACAACGGAGAACAGGAAACCCCAAGGGTATGGTGGGTGTCTGAGAATAAGAGACCTAAGGCTGCTTTTCAGGTAAAAAGGCAGAGAAAGAGAGGCACAAAGCAAGAGGCATATGTAGTCATGTAGAGTAGATGTAGGGTGGGCCCCAAGAATCCACTCCACTGTTGTGCCCAAAGAATCAGCTCCTCTGGTGGGCCGTAAGATCAACTTCATTGGTGGGTCCAAATAATCAGATTCACTGATGGACCCCAGGAATCAGCTTCATTGGTGGTCCCCATGAATCAATTCCATGGGTGGGCCCCAAGAATCAGCTCCACTGTTGGGCCCCAAGAATCAACTCCACTGTTGGGCCCCAAGAATCAACTCCACTGGTGGATCCCAAGAATCAACACCACTGGTGGACCCCAAGAATCAGCTCCACTAGAGGGCCCCAAGAATCAACTCCACTTGAGGACCCCAAGAATCAACTCCACTGGTGGGTCCCAAGAATAACTCCACTGGTGGGTCCCAAGAATCAACTCCACTGGTGGGCCCCAAGAATGAACTGCACTGGTGGGCCCCAAGAATCATCTCCACTGGTTGGCCCCAAGAATCATCTCCACTGGTGGGCCCCAAGAATCAGATCCACTGGTGGGCCCCAAGAATCAACTCCACTGGTGGGCCCCAAGAATCAACGCCACTGGTGGGACTCAAGAATCTACTCCACTGGTGGGACCCAAGAATCAACTCCACTGGTGGGTCCCAAGAATCAACTCCACTGGTGGGCCCCAAGAATACCACTGGTGGGCCCCAAGAACTAACTGCACTGGTTGGCGCCAAGAATCATCTCCACTGGTGGGCCCAAGAATCAGCTCCACTGGTGAGACCCAAGAATCAGAACCACTGGTGGGCCCCAAGAATCATCTCCACTGGTGGGCCCCAAGAATCAGATCCACTGGTGGGCCCCAAGAATCAGATCCACTGGTGGGCCCCAAGAATCAGATCCAGTGGTTGGACCCAACTATCAACTTCACTGGTGGGCCCCAAGAACTAACTGCACTGGTGGGCCCCAAGAATCATCTCCACTGTTGGGCCCCAGGCACCACAGTTGAATACTGCATCATCAGTCCTCATGCTCGCGTAAAGCAGGTGGATTACTTGCTAAGTTATGTGTAATGTGATGTTGTGCTATGCTGGGCAATTATTAACAACCTGAGCATTGCTAGCCTTTGCGTGATGAGGTACTGCCGCAGTAATGTGGAGATACATGGACAGCAGACAGAGGTTTCAAGAGATAATGAGAAAGAACCACAGCTACAAAGACGATTAAGCCCTGACTTATGGGACTGCTGAAAGGACCTGGAGACAAGAGATGCTGCAGTATTTTCATTAGTGACTTTGAGACAGACAGACAGCCTCACTCAGAGAGGTCAATACATAGAAAAAAGACAGCACTTCAAAAAATAATCAAAAATGTATTTACCCAAACATGGCAACGTTTCGGTTCTCATCAGAACCTTTCTCAAGCTTGAACCGAAACGTTGCCATGTTTGGGTAAATAAATTTTTGATTATTTCTTGAAGTGCTGCCTTTTTTCTGTGTATTGACCTTTATTGGTGACCGTGATCCGGGTATTATTGGCGTGCACTCAATCATTTTTACTTTTTGTGGGTTTGCTGCTGTTCTTGTTACATTTTTGCAATCACTCAGAGAGGTGAGACAGTGCCCAGCAATAGAGCACAGCGCCTACCGGCAAAGACGTGAGTGGCGGCTCCTAACTTAGAAGACAAGATGTGTGTGTAAAAGAGAGCAGTGTTTCATAGGCCAGAATGCTCCTGGGGAAAGAGTGTGTCATCAGACGTGAATATCACTGGTGTAATGCAGACTGAGACGTTGTTCCCTTTATTCAAGGACCTAGTGATGAGGCTGGAAAATTGTGCCCTTTATCCAATGGCCAAGTGATGAGACTGGAATATTGTGCCCTTTATTCAAGGGCCAAGTGATGGGACTGGAATATTGTGCCCTTTATTCAAGGGCCAAGTGATGGGATTGGAATATTGTGTCCTTTATTCAAGGGCCAAGTGATGGGAATGGAATATTGTGACCTTTATACAATGGCCAAGTGATGGGACTGGAATATTGTGCCCTTTATACAAGGGCCAAGTGATGGGAATGGACTATTGTGGCCTTTATACAATGGCCAAGTGATGAGACTGGAATATTGTGCCCTTTATCCCATGGCCAAGTGATGAGACTGGAATATTGTGCCCTTTATCCAATGGCCAAGTGTTGAGACTGGAATATTGTGTACTTTATCTAATGGTCAAGTGATGAGATTGGAATATTGTGCCCTTTATTCAAGGGCCAAGTGATGGGATTGGAATATTGTGTCCTTTATCCAATGGCCAAGTGATGAGACTGGAATATTGTGCCCTTTATCCAATGGCCAAGTGATGAGACTGGAATATTGTGGCCTTTATTCAAGGGCCAAGTGATGAGACTGGAATATTGTGCCCTTTATTCAAGGGCCAAGTGATGAGACTGGAATATTGTGCCCTTTATTCAAGGGCCAAGTGATGAGATTGGAATATTGTGTCCTTTATTCAAGGGTCAAGTTGTGAGACCAACATAGTTCATTTCACTAAAGGGTCAGTGCTAGAGAATTTGCAACCTCGTGCCCCTGGCTCAAGTGACTGAAGATTCATTTTGCATTGTGTTGATGACCTATCAGGACCCCCTGCCGCACCTGTTAGGCTAAGCCTGTGCCTCCAAGTGTTCCTGAGTTTGCAACACAAATATAGACATTGTGGCTGCCATTATTATGGGGGTATTGTGGCTGTTCCTGGGGGCTTAGTGGTTGTCAATATCATGGAGGCACAGAGAAATTTGAAGATTACCCTCTATCTTTGACCTGTTAAACCTTGGGAGGTAGAGCTTTACTACATTTGTGAGAAGGCAGGAAGCTGATCATAGAGAGTAATACACAATAAGAGTAAGAAGGATGAGAGAAGAGAAGGAGAGATTAGGTTAGTACCAAGCTTGTCACTCCTAAATATATCACTCTGGGTACAGAGATGTAAACATAAGATGAAAGAATCGGAAGAGGACGGGTTGTTGGAGTAAATGTATGAAGACTGTGCAATGTATACAAACCAGACAAGCTGTATCTACAGAAAACCCCTCAGCTTTGATCAAACACATTTACGCTATTTCCATAAAACTCTCCGGAATGCGGGCAAAGCTTTGACTCCAGAGTGAGGGGTTTACCGGAAATTTTGGAAATAAGAAAAGACATTTGTTGACTGGAACGGAGGAAAATCTGCAATAAGATTAAATATTAAAATTGAAAACCCTCCGCTATGAAGTTTAATGGTTTCTCAACATTCAAGGTCCAGAGCTTCAAAGACTTTACATTACTAAATTGTCAAAAAATCAGTTATAAAGTGCGGAGGAGGGTTCTGTAAGGTCACCTGCGCTGCTATTTCCACTATAGTTTTGCAGAATAGTCTGCAATAGAGTCTTTAACTCTAGAGTGGACCCTCAAGACTGTAGAGGTTGGGGCTGATATGAGCTGTTAAGGAACCACTATTCCCTATTATTACCACTAAAGATCCCCAGGTTATACCAGCATGCTCCATATCACTATATATAGGAGATCCCCAGGTTATACCAGCACGCTCCATATCACTATATACAGGAGAGGCCCAGGTTATACCAGCATGCTCCATATCACTATATACAGGAGATCCCCAGGCTATACCAGCATGCTCCATATCACTATATACAGGAGATCCCCAGGTTATACCAGCATGCTCCATATCACTATATACAGGAGATCCCCAGGTTATACCAGCATGCTCCATATCACTATATACAGGGGATCCCCAGGTTATACCAGCATGCTCCATATCACTATATACAGGAGATCCCCAGGTTATACCAGCATGCTCCATATCACTATATACAGGAGATTCCCAGGTTATACCAGCATGCTCCATATCACTATATACAGGAGATCCCCAGGTTATACCAGCACTAGGGATAAGTTGAAATTGGCACGATTTTTAGGTTGATCGGAAATTTCCGATCACGCGATATTTTAGGTGAGAATCTGCAGATAATCTATTACTATCGCGCCATTTTCTGCGCTTCCTGTCATTTTGGGGGCCAGCAAATCAGCTTAGAGCATAGAGCAGGGTGTGCTGGGTGTGCGACGTCATGACTGTGATGTTTATGGTTGTCATTGGCTGGAAAAATCACATGACCTCGTTTTGCATAGAACAGCCCTTCCTGTCCAGTATCAGTGTTTCAGTGTCTCTCACTAGAGTAAGACGTGTGCTATGTATCTCTCAATACAGCTCAGCTCAGAGACACAGTTCTTCTCTTTATTCCTACAGACAACTATGCTTTTAGCTGTGAACATTAGAACATAGGTAGATTAGAGAATTTCAGTTCTTAGTTAGTTAGACAGAGACTTTTAAAGAAGCATCTAGCCTGGACAGACAGACAGGCTGGCTTTGGAAAGGAAGGTGTATATTGTGCAGCCCAGACTTTGCTTTGAACCTGTATTGAAATGGCATTTTTTTACCACTTTTTGGCCAATATACCTCGCAACTGAGGTGAAATTGTACCTTTTATTTTGTGCATCCCAGTTTTTTTCAAAGAGCCACCTTGTACTTAAATTTGGATACAGAAATTTTCTAGTAACTGCTGGTGTATTTCATTGGTGCAAAAACCACCGTTTGTTTTCCGTATAACTTTTAAATAGCTGTATTGCACTTTGGTGCGGCCCTAGTTTTGTTTAAAGAGCCAACTTGTTCTTAGGATAGGATACAGAAATTTTCTAGTAACTGTTCTCGTGTTTCATTGCTTCAAAAAACGCAATTTCTCATCCGTGTTACTTTTGAATAGTTTTATTGGGCTCGTTGAATCTCAGTTTGGCGCAGATAGCGCACTTGTATGATAGTTTGTTGAAAACTATCAATTCCTATTCCTACTGGGCAGTTGTAAATCCCTTGGACTGAAGGAAGAACACTGTTGATTTTGTTTTACGGTTCATCCACAAGACCGCATTTCACAGGTATTCAATAGAAACAAATCAGTTTCTAATCATAGTTGGCTTTAGGAAATTAGAGGGATTTAAGAATAGCTGTTAATTTTCTGTCTTTCAATAAGAGAATGTCAAAAACTCTTCCATACCTTCTTAAATTTTTATCTTTCTGAACATGGAGCGAAATGCAGGTGGTAAACGAGCAAAGAGAGGGGTAGGACATGGAGGTAGAGGTACGAGAGAATGTGCTCCTTCCAGTGCTGGGGGCAACACGAAACCCAAAGGGGGTTCGTGGGTTTGGGCAGGACCGTCAGGCCTGTAAATCGTTTGGGTCAGGGATCTGGAATTCAAAACCGAAAGCGTCCCCAAATCTGTTCTGCAGTGGTTAATGAAACCCTGAATCACGGGTTTTTACCTCCTCGCCCCCTCCAAGTAAACCGGACAAAATCTGTGGGTAAAAGGGCGGGTTTTTAAGGGAAATCAGGCTGCGGTCCAGGACGGGTTTATAGCCAATGTCCAGTTCAACAAAAAATGGTGGTTAAAAGGGACCCCTTTTTTCCCGGCCCACTTTTTAATCTGGGGGTCGAGGGGTTTGGGGTCTTGCTGTGGTACGGGAACAGGAATAGTCAATGCCCCAGTTAAAATGAGGGTTTCAAAAAATTTACTCCCCTTTCTGGCATTTTTTAAATTTTGTGGGTCTTGCGGGTTTTTAAGGGTCATGCTGGGGTTTCGGACGGGAGATAGTGAATAGTTTTTCATTTTTTTTTTCTGTGACTCTTGGTTGCCTAATTGTTTTGCCAAAGAGTAGCACGTATCCTTTTTACTGTTGTGGATGTTTAATTCCAGATTCCACCCCGTTTGGGTTTTTAAGAATGAAGGTTTTGTTACTCCCCCAAAAGACTTTATTGGTAAATCGGGGATAATCTGTTATAAACCCTATGGGGAAATCGCCCATGAAAATTGCGATATGGGGGAATATCAAATTTCGATAAACGTTAGTTAAACAAATCGCTCACCCATAACCAGCACGCCCCTTATACTATTTATGGACGGGCCCCCCCAAGGTTTTATACCAGCATGCTCCATATCCCCCTCTATCCGGGAAAAGTGAGTAAAACCCACAAAAGTGTGGGGGGGGAAAGGCCAGTTTTTTGGCGGGAGTTGCTGTTGCTGGCAGGGGTCAGGGAGCTCTCCCCCCTTGTTGTTTGGGGGGGAAGAGCTCCCCAAAATGGGGAAAGAGGGGTTTTTCCAACCCCCCCAAGCCACTGGGGGGTCGGGTTTAGCTTTGTGCTGGCCCGGGGGAGATTTGGGGGTTGGATCATTTACGGCGGGGAGGTGGGGGGCTTCCCCTTGGGGTGGGCCCCATGCTTTCCCTGCGAATATGGTCCCTTTTGCAACACTAAAAGGATGGGGGACCAGATGCCCAAAAGGGGCCCAATTTTGAAGCCCTTTAAGAGGGATGCCTCTGCAGGGATCGGGGCCCCCGGGGTTTGGGCCCCAACGCGGACCAGTAAAGGGGGCCCGGCAGCAGAATTTGGTCGCTTTTGGGGGGTGGAGGGAAATTTTGCTAGGGGCCCCAATCTCTCCCCACGGCCCGGGGCCCGGGCCTGCTTGGCCCCAAAGCTGGGAAGAAGTGTGAAGTAAATGGAGGAAAAAACCCTGGGGGAGAAGATTTCCACCCGGCCCAATCCAGTTTAAAAAAACGAGTCCCCAAAAAGCGGGAGAGGGGGAAAATGGCCGACTGCAAAGTCAAAAGGGAAAAATGGGGCCGAAGCCAGCGGGTTTTTTGTCCCCTCTCCGGCCCCCGGGGAAAGTTCAGCAAACTTACTGGGGGGGAGAGAATGTTCCGTCGGCAGCAGAAAATCTCAGCAATCTGAGCGTTTCTCAGAGGGAGTCATTTGCTGATAGCAGCTAAAATTGTTTAACATTGTAAAAAGGAAACCCTTTGGGGCTAGTGCGTTTTCTGGCCACTAGAGGGAGCTCTAAAAATTTTTAAAAGTTTAATGTAGGTCCCAATTGCGCCCTAAACAGTAGAGGGAGTTTAAACCATTAAATGGAGAAAATGTGGGGCTGATAAGTTTTTAAATGAAGTTTTGGGAAAAAAAAAATAATGTAAAAAAAAACATTTGGAGGGGAATAAGTAGTGTAGTCGCCCCTACCCAGAAATAACTCTAGCATCCCCAGGGATTAGTCCCACCCCAAAAACATAGCCCAAATGTTTTTTTCCCCCTATAAATAAGTAAAAAAATTTTGGGCCCAAAATGCTGAGGTTCGGGAAGAAGGGGGATTGCCCTAACCCACAAAAAAAAATTGGGGGGCTTATGGTGGCAAACGAGAACGTTTTTTGTTTTTTGGTTCCCGAAATACCCCCTTTTCTTTAAAAGAATTTGGGAAAAGGGGGGAGAGAAATAGTAAAAATTAAACAAAAAAAATTGATATTTTAAAAAATTAAAAATTTGAAAAGAACCCCTGTGGGGAAAAAGGAAATGTATTAAAAAAAAACATAAATTTCATACAGGAGGAAATCAAAAAACTAATAAGAAAGAAAGCCTTGATACTGGAAAATAGGGGCCCCTTAAAGGGAGAAAAACTTCCAACGACTTTGATTTAGAGAAATGCAGATTGGAAAAACAAAAATGGGGGAAGGAGAAGAAGAAGAAGAAGGGGAGGGGATAAAGGGAAGAAGAAAATGATGGGGGGACAGCGGGGGAGAGGGGGGGAAGAAGGGAGGACGGGGCCCCCTCCGCAGCAAATGGAGGTTCGGGAAAGCACCCAAAGAACTATCTCGGGGGACGGGGGGGAAACCCCCCCCAAAAACCAAGCAGCAGGAATGGGCGGATTTAAGGGGGTCAGGAGAGGGGTGATGAGGAATTTGGGGAAGAAGGGGGAACCGGGGGGGAAATTTTAAATGGAGCAAATTGTCCATTTTGGAACCCCCAGTCACCCTTCAGCCCTTTTCCCTTTGGGGGGGGACGATTTCCCCCAAAAAAAAAGGGGAAAAGGGGAAAAAAAGAGGGACCAAGAGGGTTGCTGGGGAGGGGGGCCCGGTTGGTTTTGGGGGCCCATCCCGGGAGTTTTCCGGGTGGGCTCAGCAGGGTTTTGTCAGGGGATTGGGGATGGAAAAGGGAGGCAAGCTGGGGCCCCGGTGTAATGTAGGAAGACACCCAGGAGAATACCCAAGATTAAATGGGGGCCCCCCCCCGGGGTCCGTCCCCAAAAAGGGAAAAAGGGGACAAATCCATAAAAAATTAGGGCTGGCCAGGTTTTGAATGCGGAGACGAGGGGGGGGGAGGGAGGTAGGAGGGAAAAAGAAGAAAAAAAAAAATGATGTAACAAATGTAGGGGGTTTGCGGGGGGATGAATGTTGCGGAGGGGGGGGGGGGAACGAATTTTGGGGGAGGGGGCGGGGGGAAAAAATGATGGGGAGGTTTGGGGACAATTTTTGGGGGGAGTGAGGAGATGAATGAAGGGACAAATGGGGGATTTGAAGGGGGGGGAATGTCAAAAAGAAAAAAGTGTGGGGGCCAAAGGGACAACCGTTTAAAAAGGTGTAATGATAAACACTTTTACATAGTAAGGGGGGGGGGCGCGGGCCCACCACCCCTCCCGGGCCCGCACCAGGTCCCCCCCCCCCTTAGGTAAAAAGGTGGGGGGGGAGTTATGCTACAGTTGGGGCGGGGGGGAGGGAGGTTCTGGGTTTTCCCCCCCGGTAACGGGGGAAGCGGGGGAAAAACCAGCTTTCGTTTTCTTGGGGGCCTTCTAAAGGAATGGGGAGGATTTGGTAAATATAGGGGGGAGGGAGCCCCCACTGTTTTTTTTGGATGGAGAGGCATGGGTTCTCCCCCCCTTCCGAGAGAAAAGGACGGGGAGAAGGGGGGCCGGGCCCCCCCCCTTTACGGGTGGGCAGGGTGTCCCCAGGAGGAATTTTGGTCCGTTCAGTTTGGGTAAAGCAGTGACGTTGGCCCCCTTTAAGGGCCAGGGGGGTAGAGCCCCCTGTTTGGGAGGGGATTTTAAGAGCGTTTGACATCTTTCCCCTGCCCCACATTTGGGGGAAACCCTGTTATTCGACATTAGCTTGTGCGGGCTGAGGGTCTAAAAACTCTTTTGGTCCCGTAAAGGGGGGGGTTTAAGAAGTTTTCCCAACGAGTGGCGGATTTTGAGGCCCCAAGAAATTTTTCCCGCCAAAATCAGGTTAAGAAAGGGGCCCGTTTTGGCCCAGAAAATGAGTCTTCTCTTACGTTGACTCGAAACCTGGTAAGTAGGTACGGGGAGGTCACACGATCCCAAAAAAAAACCGGGGGAAGTGCATGGCATCTGGTCGGGGGCCGGGAATTTTTGGTTAAGCTCAATTTCTGGGGGTAACCCCCGTCCCCATTTTCCCATCCCCCGGGTTTTCGGGGAAGAAAAACCAAAACCCTGGTTCTTTTTTAACCAGGGACGCCGAAGCTCTCCCCACGGGGGCGGGAAACCCCACCTTTTTTAGTGCAAAAAATGAAAGGGCCTCAGGTGGTTGAATTGTGTTGGGGGGAATGGGCCCATAAAAGCCGAATCTGTGGAAAGATTCGCTGAAAACTTTGTGGTGACCTCGGCCCACCCCTTCCCGGCTTTTGCCTCGTTTTTTCCCCAACCCTAAAGGGTCCTTAGGCGGGGGGAAAGGGGGAGAAAGGGGCCAGAGGAATCGGGGGGGAAAAAGGCGGGGTGAAGGAAAACAACGGAAAATGGTGAAAAAGAGCAGGGGGCCAATGATAAAGAAAACAAAATCGACAGCACGCTGAGGCGCAGGAGGCCCGCAAAACAGGGAGGGGAGGGGCCCCACGGACCCATGCCGGGGGTTCCCAGATCTTTAACCAGAAGCGGGCCCCTGGCGCCGAAAAATTCTGGGGCCCGGGGGGAGATTTGACGGGGGGGAGGAGCCCAGGAGGATAGAGAAAAAAAGGGAGGAGGCCGCTTTTCCCACCCAGCTTCTGACCCACTCAGGGGGATTTGGTGGGAGGGAAAAAAAAGGAAGCGGCTCAAACAACGGGGTGAAAGAGGGAGGGAGGGGGGATGGGGGCAGGTGCCTAAACCCTACTGGAGTGGGACCACTCCATCCCTTAACCCTGAGTGGGCCAGGGGGCGGGGCAAAGGAAGGCTTTTTTAAACCCCCCCCCCCCTTTTGCCCGAAACCCCCAAATGGGGTATCACATTTTGGGGAAACCCTTTTCCCCTTTCTTCAGGGGGGGAAGGAAAGAAGAGGGGGGGGTCCCAAAAAAGGGGAGGAGGGGGCCTTCGGGGAGTGGGGTTGGTGCAGATTCAAGAGCTCTAAAAAACCCCCGGGAAAACCGGGAGCAATTTAAAAGGGATAGAGATAGAGGGGGGGGGTGGGGTGGGGGTAAAAAAGTGGGTTTGGTTTGGGGGAGGGGGGAAAAAAATTTTAGATAAGGGTGGGGTGGGAAAATTGGTTGTCCCCGTCAGTCTAAAGGGAGACAAAAAACCTGTGGTCTTGTAAAGGGAATATCGGAAAAAGGGAAGGCGGGTCGAGTTTAGTTATCAATGATGGCGGCACCGACCCCGTTGACGTGGCCGTTTTAAAGGTGGCCAGCTTTAAAATCTAATGTGGTTTGATATACGGGTTTGTTTTTTCAGCCGTGTTTTGAAGCTGTTTGTTTTCTTCTTGCAAGAGACCAGATTGACGGATCGGCCCGGGAAGGCAAAAAAGGGGAAGGGCGAGAGAGGGCCCTTTTTTTTAAATGGTCTTTGTTGCAAAGCCTTTTTCCGGGGAGTGGCGGTTCTTTTTACCGCCGCGGTTGAATGCAGACAGGTGATCGAGCTCGAAATGGGGGGGGTGTCTGATCTTAGTTGTTCTGGGTAAAGGGGACAGGGGGCTCAGGCTCAAAAATTCTTTTGCCCCCAGAGGGGCCCTTGGGGAAAAAAAATGTTTTTTTTACGGGATTAACCCTTTTCCCTTTTTTACGACCCGGGCAAGCCCATCTTTGGGGGAGATTTCAACACCGTCACGGAATCTGGGAAAGGGGGGGAAGTGCCAGAGGTGGGGTCATGATGGGTCGTTTTAGTAGAATAGTTAGGAGGCTCGCCTGGGGGAGATGTCCAATCGGGCCCCACACGGGCCCACAGAGGGTTCACCTTTCTTAGGGTAGTGGTTTTGGTTTTGGGAATAGATGGTTTTTAAAGGGGGGGAATCCTTTCTCGTCACCTTTTAAGGGGAAAAAGGGGTTTGATTTTCCTCCGACCACTGTAGGGTTTTGTTTTCTTTGAATGTTGCAGAGCCCCCCCCGTATGGGCGGGGGGTTTTTGGAAAGCTAATTCGTCACTCCGGGAAGAGACGGAGATTAGACAATCTTTTGAGGTTTTCCCTCCCAGAGGTCAGATTCCTTTTTCGGGGGTTATGCAGTAGTAAGTTAGAGTTTGGGGGGAAATATTTAAAGGGAAAAACAGCGGGGGGTTTTCCCGCCAGAACCCCTAACCTCAGAAGCTTGAAAAAGGTACCACCTGTATCAGAGGGCCCGAGGGAAAAACTCTTTTTTTTAGTTCCCCGAATTTGGAAGGGGGACCGGGTTTAATAAAGGGTCTCCAAAAAAGTTTAAAGCCTTGCTTTTTAAAGGGGGGCCCGTTTATTGACTTGGGGAAAAGCCTTCCCTTTGTTTTGGAAAGGGATTTGGAAAGGGTACCCCCTTCCCCGACCCGTACAAAAAAACCCGAAGGGAAAGTCGGTTTTGTAGCAAAAAAGGGTTTCGGGCCTAAAGGTTTGTACAGGATCTTGAGGAAATCCCGTTCAGGATCTTGGAAAACATTAGGTCAATTTTACTCTCATTTTTTTTGGGCAAGGGGAGGGGTTAAATGAGACAAATGTTTTGGGTTTTCTGGTAAAGTATTCCCCAGGGCCCGTAGTAAGCCCTTTTTCTTTTGAGGTTTGACAGGCCTTTATCAGAGGGAGGAAGTGAGGTGGGCTATTGACGGGTTAGCCCTCAAGAAGGAACCCCCCGGGGGATGGCTTAACATTGAGTTTTACAAGACCTTTAAGGACATTTGGTTCCCCCCTTTTACCGGGGGTCATAAAAGAGTGCTTATCCCCCGGTTTCTCTGCCCCGGTCCAAAGAGATGGTCAGGGTCTTTAAACCCTATGTAAAAAAGGGAAGGGATCCCTTTCCCCATTGGAACTGGGGTCCCCTAGAAAACTACTCAATGGGAAAAGAAAGATCCTTTGGCAAAAAATTTCTTTTTAATTTGGCTGATAAAATTTGCCCCGAGCTTCTTTCTCCCGGGCCCCAAAAACTGTTCCCTTCCCGGTCGTTTGGGACCCTTGTGGGTTTCCCTTGGGGTCAGGGAAGGGGTGTGGAGGGGGGCAGGGCAGGCCATTGGAAGGGGGGTTTACACTGTCCCCGGGTCAGGCAAAAAAATTTTTATCGAGTCAACCTGAGTTTTCTTTTGGTTCCACTCTCCCCGAGTATGGGGTTTCCGGGGGGGGGGGGTTTGTAAATTGGCTAAAAAAAACTGTTTTTTTAAAAGGGGGGCCCGAGAGCTTTCCCCCTTGTGAACGGGGGGGGTTGGTCGGGGCCCTTTTTAAAGGGGGGGTTTCCGGGGGTACGTCAGGGGTGTCCTTCTGAGCCCCCTTGCTATTTCGCGTTTGCGGGTGACCCCCTTTCCCTTTGGAAAGGGTAGTGGTGGGGACCGTTTGGGGGGGGTGAGGATGGGGGTGTGGGGCCCCGGGGGCCTTCCCTTTAGGGGGTGGCCCATGCGGACGACGTCACTTGTTTGTTTTTTTCCTCGGAGGAGGGAAAATTGGGGTGGGCGGAAGTTGAAAATTACACGGGGACATCTGGGTCCCAAGATCAAACGGGGGAAAAAAAATTTAA
The DNA here is from genome assembly GCA_025379985.1 of Phyllomedusa bahiana. Lineage (NCBI taxonomy): Eukaryota > Metazoa > Chordata > Amphibia > Anura > Hylidae > Phyllomedusa > Phyllomedusa bahiana. Next base: position 34,596 of record JAODAL010015338.1, on the reverse strand, counting down.
AGTCTTTGGTTGGGAAAAGGAAAGAACCAAAATTTTTTCCTTCCGGGACACCTTCCCTGTCCCCAGACGACAATTAAGATACGGGCATTGAAATTTTGGCCAGGGGGGGGTTTGCCGAAGAAAAAAAATGGGAGGGGCAGGTAAAAAAATGCCGCTCGGAAAATGGGTCAGTGGAAAAGGGGGGTCTTTTAACCCCTTTGAGGAGGGGTTGAATACAAAAATTTCCTGCTCCCCCTTATTCATCTTTTTGGCCGTGGTGCATTTTGCCAGGGTTTTTTTTGGGGGACGGTTATAGTCTGTTTTTCCAAAAAGTTATGGGGGAAACAGACTTAACCCGATCAAAAAAGGGGGGTGACTACCCTAAGAGGGGGAATAGGGGGGTAAGGTTTTTGGTTAACCCCCCGGTTTTTTTTACAAATACCTTTATTAAAAATAAACATGCCCCCCTTTGGGGTTAGGGCTCTCCTCTGTGGGTTTTTTTCCTGCCGGGGGTGGTTTTAGTTCCACTTTTAGGAATGGGGAAATAAGGAGGTCGTGGGGAGGGTTCCCCCCGGGATCAGGACAATTTTTCCCGGCTTACGTTGCACTGACCCCGAAAAACCATCCGCCGATAGGGGGCTTGGGGAAAGACGGGGGATAATGACTTGGCCCGGGAAAAACCCTGGATTAGGGGTGTTTTCTACCCATTTTCAAAACTCCGTTGGTCCTCAAAGATTTTCCCAAAAGGGCCCGGATCTGGGGGGTTGGGTTTAAATTTTTTGAATTCAGCGAGGATCCCCCAGAAAATTTTTGGGGTACCCCGCTTTGGGGTGCTTCCCCCCGGTTTTGTTTTCTTTTGAGGGACCCAAAGTGAAGTTTTTGAACTCCCCAAAAACAGAAATTGCCCCCCGGGAGGAAGTCGGGGGCTTTCTTTAAAAAATGGGAAAAACTTCCCCCTCCATTGCCCTACAATTTCCCGAGGTGGTTTCCAAAAAGGGGGGGTGTTCCAAAAGGTTGGCCAGGTTTGGGAGGGGCCTTTTCCTATGCGGGGTGGGTATTTTGGGAAAAAATTTTAAAAAACCCCGGTGGTTGGGGGGCCCCTGCTCTTTATTTTATAGTCAGTTCAAATGGTAGATATCAAACTTGGTGCGCACGGGGGGCTTAAATTGGGGACGCGTCAGAGAAAAAAACTTCCAGAGGGAAAAAAGGGGGTTTTGGACATTTTTTGATCTGGTGAAGGTACGTTCTGTTGGGGTTTGGGGAGGTTGGGGGTCAGGAGGGCATCGAAACCCCTTTTGGGGGGGTTGTCCTTCAGAGTTTTCCCCCGTCTTTTGGGCCCTCTACTATCCCGGTGGTGGGCTAATGCTTACAATTAGATTTTTGTTTTGTTTTAAAGTCGGCGGGAAAGGCTTTTCAGAGAAACCCAAAACCCGGGGCCTTCAGAGGGGGGGTGGGTAGGAAGTAAGGTTGTATATAGGGGTTTTTTTAGTACACGGGGATATAAGTTTTTTTGTTTAGGGGGGGTTTTAGGGGAAAATAAAGGGGATAGGGTTTAAGAGTATATAAATAAGGGTAGTAATTTAAAAAAAAAAAAAAAAACGGTTTCTATTTTAAAAAGGTTGGGTTTGGGGGTTTAAAAGGGGGGGGGAAGGAATGAGTCTGGGGGCCCTTGAGGGGGCTGAACTAAGAAAATTGGACCTATGGGAAAACCCGAACTCAGGGTAAAAGGGCTGTAGCATTTGGGGCTGGGAAATGGGTTAAAAATTTTTCAGGATATAATGTTGGATATATTGTATGTAAAAGGGGGTTTTTTAGATAGGTTGGGGTGGTGGTTTTAAGGGGGGGGGGAAAATGAGTTGGGCCCCCTTTTCATTTTAAAAATCTATGGGGAAACCCGAAAATCAGGGGTAAGGAAAATGGGGGGTATTCGGAGTGGGTAAAATATAATAGGAAGGTTATATGTGATATTGTAAATGTGATATATTGTAAAAAATTTTTTACCCTATTGTATATGTGAATATATTGTATATGGGGAAATTTAGATTAGGGGGGGGCAGCCCGGGGTATATAATGTAAATTTAAATAGGTTTGGGGTGAAAAGGTTGGGGTTTTTACTGGACCAGCCCCGGGTAAAAATAAGTTCCCGTCCCCATTTTTTGTAAATATTTGTAAGATAAACTTTGGGGTATGTTTTTTTATTTTTTTTTTTTAATAAAAGAGTATTATAAAATACAGGAGATCCCCAGGTTTTTACCGCATGCTCCATATCCCTATATACAGGAGATCCCCCGGTTTTTACCAGCATTTCCCTTCACTATATACAGGGATCCCCCGGTTATCCCGCTGTCAAAATCCACTATTTACGGAGGGTCCCTAGGTTATACCCGCATGCTCCATATCATTATATACGGAGGTCCCCAGGGGGATACCAGCATTTCTCCATATCACTATTTTACGGAGAGGGCAAAGGGTTTTTTGCCCGCATGCTTCCCCCTATCCCCTATATACAGGAGATCCCCAGGGTTACTTGGGCCCCCAAACAAAAGCTCCCTATCACTATATACAGGAGATCCCCAGGTTATACCAGCATGCTCCCCTATCCCCTAATACAGGAGACCCCAGGGTTTTTACCAGAAAGCTCCATATCATATATACAGGAGATCCCCAAGGGTTATTTCCCAGCATGCTCCAATATCACTATTAAAACCAAAAGGGAACTTTTATTGGATAACCCTTAGTAATTGTCCTTTGCCCTTGGGGTTTTAAATTTTCCCCAAAAAAAAGAATTTCCAATTCCCAAACCCCTAATTTCCCTGGGTTAAAATTTTTAATTTAAATGTGGTCAAGTGATTTGATTAATTTATTGAACTGGCCCCCCAAAAAAAATTTAATCTGAAATTTCCCCAAATTTTCGCTGAAAACCCCTCTTCCCGGAGGAAATGCTCCACTTCTGCTGTTGCTCCAGCCCCCCCCCCCCGTTTTTGGCTAAGCCCGGTCCTTTAAAAAATTTGTTGATCGATTTTGTTTTATTTTAAATTGGGCAAATAATTTAAACGATTGCCCCCTTTTAATTTTGGAAACCCCGCCAAAAAAGAATCGGCTGAGGTCCCCAGAAAATACATTGCTAATCATATTTTTCTTTTAACTGGTCCCTCAATAATGAAATTTGTTGAGTCCGGATTTTGATTTTTAAAAGAAAAAAAAACCAAAAAGGGCCGCATAAAATTGGTTGGGGGGGTGGGGATTTGTTCCCCGGGGGGCCCGGGGATCATGGGCTTGGCAGTCCCCATTCAGCTAAAATAAAAGATGGTGCAGGGAGCCATAAGCTAACTCAGGAAGGGATCAGGACTCCATGCTTCCCGCGTGGACCCCAAACCTTTTGGGGAAAACCCCCCCAATGGTTGGGGCAAGGGGAATGGTAAGTTTTATTTTTTATTTTATTACACTAAGAGGAAGACTATTAAAATAAGGAAGCCCTACCTGCCAAGGCCTTGGCTACCTATCAAGTCACTGGCTACCTAATTGGGGTTTTTACTTATTTTGGGGCGCTTGCCAATCTATCTACTTGACTACCCTGGGCCTTGTCTGCCTAAACCCCCTAGCGGGGCCCTTTCCTACGTCCCTAGCTGCGCTCTACCTATCGACCTATTGGGGGGCTTACCTATCTACCTAATGGGGAACATACCTTCCTAACAGCATAAGGCTATTATCTGCCTTCCGAATTTCAGGGACTTTCTGCTTAATTGGGGATACCTCCCACCAATTTAAGGGGTTTTGCAGTTTCTGTATTTAGAATGTATGCTGCCCATACATTTTAGATAACTGTCAGCCAAACACTGGTTAATGTTTTTATATTTTCACAGGTTTCCCCTTTGGGGTTTAATTTGTTTTCATTGGAATACGTCGGGGCCCAAAATTTAATCACGTTGGACCCAGCGTTGGATCTATTTCTTTAACCCCTTAAGGACCCCCGGGGCATATGAGTACGTCCCAGGGTCGGTTTTGGGGCTTTGAAAGGAGGGGGGGATGTCAGCCGGCGGGTTTTTAGTGGCTGGGTCGCAGCTAAAAACCCCGGGCCCGGTAAAGCGCGAGCGGGCAGCGTTTGCCCACCCCGCGCTGTTTAAAACCCCTTTTCCAATTTTTCGGGGGGCGATCGGCATCGCCGCAGCTTTAAATGCAGCAATCCCACGCCGGGAAATGGGCCCGCGGGGGTCTTTTGAAGGCCTCCGGGCACTGCCTTTTCCCCGGTTTTTCCCCATTCCAATAAAACCGGAAGTGGGGAAAAAACCCCCAAACTTGGTACAGTTTTAAAGCATTGTCTATACAATGATTAGACCAGGGGTTCCAAAACTACGGCCCCCGGAGGGTTTTTTTTTCCGGCCCCCCTGCTGCCACCTGCAGGGACCCCCGGGGTGGGGGAGCGGCAGGCCGCCGTCTTTTTTGAGTTGCTGTGCGCTCTATAAGGGCCCTTTTCTGTCGCGCCTTTCCCCACATTTACTTGTCTCCGGGCCCCGGAACCCCCCATTAAAGATGGGAGGTGACAGGGGAATATGAAAAACCACTTTCGGGGCCACGCGACAGCAGGGGCCCGCTTTTTGGGGGGGGGGGGGACACTCTGCAGGCAAGGGAAAGGTGCCTGAGGGCGGACACTTACAATATATGGGAGTGCCTCGGCAAAAAAGGGGTGGGGTGGCAGAGGGCGGACACTGTGCAGTGTAAAAGCAAAAAGTCCGCCCTCTGCCCTCACAGACAACCCCCATATATTGAAAGTGTCGCCCTCAAGCACCTCCTGTTCGCTGAAGAGTGTCCCCCACCACAGTCGTCCCCGCCGCCGCCGATCGTTAGGGCCCTAAGTGTTTACCGATAACTAAGGGTCCCGGGCTTAGGACCTTAGCGATCGGTAAATGGCAGCGGCGCCGGGACTAACTGTATGGTGCGTCCGCTGGACGCACATACAGATAGATCTTTTGCGGAGAGCTTTCAGAGTACTCTGGTGAGGGTGCAGGAAGATGCGCGTCACTAGCAGTCACAGCCACGGGCGTCAGTCAAAAGGTCTTCACGCTGCGGGGCGCTCGCCTTAGTGATGTCACGCGCCCCGAGAAGAAGCCGTGGGAGCAAGACGACAGCCGGGGGGAGTCAGGGTAAGCTGAGTGATATAAGTTTTTTTATTTTTAATTCATTCTAACACCAGCCTGGCGCTAATTATACCATCACCTGTGGGGGCCTAATTATACTACATGCTGGGGGCTTAATTATACCTACACCTAGCTGCGGCACTAATTCTGACCTACACTGTGGGGGATAATTTATACGTATCTGTGGGGAACTAATTCTCACCAGCTACACTGTGGGGGGCTAATTCTACCTACAGACTGCTGGGGGGTCCTGAATTCTAACCTACTAGATGTAGGCGGTCCTAATTTACTACAGACCTGTAGGGGCCCATTAATTCATACATACAGACTGCTGGGGGGGTGCCTAATTCTACCTACGTTTGGCTGGGGGGCTAATATCTACTTATGTCTGTCGGGGGACCTAAATCTATTACGTCTGGTGGGGGCTATTCACCTACAGATGACTGAGGGGGGATAATGATAGTAATACATTTTGTGGGGCCTAATATATACTACAGATGCTGGGGGCCTAATTCTATACAGCCATGCTTACCAGTCTGGGTGAAAAAACACAAAAAAACACAAACAAGTTGCCCCCCCTAATTCATACGTACATCTGCTGGGGTTAGGCCTAAATCTACCTACGTTGCTGGGGCGGAATTAATTCTACCTACGTCGCTGGGGGTGTAAATCTATAGATTTTCGGTGGGGGGAGGGATATGCTGGAGGGACCTACTTAAATCTACCTCACTGTCTGCTGGGGGACCTAAATTCTACCCCCCCCACTCCCAACTACGTCTGCTGGGGGGCCTAAAGTCTACTAAGTTTGCTGGGGGACCTCAAATTACCTACGTGCTGCTGCGAGGGGCTAAATTCTAATACAGATCTGCTAGGGGCCTTAATTCTATTACACAGACCTGCTGGGGGGCTATGGTTACCTAAAGACCTGTGGGGGTACATAATCTCTACTACAGACTGCTAGGGCAAATTCATACCATAAGATGTGGGGGCCCTAATTCTACCTAGTTGTGGGGGGCCTATCTACTACTGTTGTGGGGCTTATCTACCTAGTTGTGGGGGCTACTTTTTACTAGTTGTGGTGGGATAATCTACTACGATGTGGGGGTAGGGACCTAAATTTACTAGTTGCTGGTGGACCAGAATCTCTACACCTGCGTCTGCTAGGGCCCCGTAAATTACCTATACCATGGTGGGCAGCCTAAATATCTACCTATACCTGACTGAGCCAATAACTCCTACCTACACTGCTGGGCCAATAATAAAAAAATAGGCGTTATCACTGTAATTGTATCGTCACAAAAGTAAAACTTTTTTTTAAATATATTCGGCCTAATTGTCTGAGGAGGGACGTGAATGCGACCCCCCCAGTTAAAAAGTGATTTTTTGAGGACCTTAGCATTAGATGTATTAACAATCGTGCACTAGTGGAAGACTCATTAGGGCGGATACTGTTCAAGTGACCCCCCATGCCCTCCGAAAAACTGACCCCCCAAATTAATTAAAATTAATTATTTTAACATATTTATACAAATAATATATAATAAAAAGTTACAATATATTGGTATGCGGCGCTCGAAAAGATCGATCTATAAAAATATAACATCTATTATGTACATTGAAACGTAGAAGAAATAAATAAAGAATATAAAATAAAAAAAGAAAAATGGTTTTTTTGGTTTTTACGGTAATAAAAATGGACTAAAAGTGATCAAAAAGTCGAGATTAAATGGTAGTGCTAAAGAGTAAAATTCAGTATACAACAAGTTCTTTCCCTCATGAGTCGTAGGGTGTTCGTAAAAAAGTTATGGATGACAAAAAGGTGGAGTCAGAGCGAAATTTCAAAAATAGCAGAATGTTAGGAATTTTTTCTTTGTTGGGTAGAAAACATAAGTGAAGTAAAGTTTTTACAAAATAAAAAAAACATAAAAACATTAACATATAAAAATTCACCAAGCAAACAATATATTTTATTTTTACTCAAAAAATCTTATGTTACACCACTTTATTTAGTAATACGACCACCCCCACCACCTAAAATCATCCCCAACCAAAAAAAAAAAAACAACCAACCCCAAAAACCCATAAAATAACAACCCTAATAAATGTAACCCTAATAAAACAAAAAATTTCCCAATATAAAAATTCCTTATATACCCCACCACCCCCAATTCCCCATTTAACCGCATGACGTAATCACTGTACTAGAATACAGATAAACACATTATATTTACCAAAGATGAAGCCACATAAACAAGCAAAACCCCTGCAACATGGCGAAAGTCCATTTTTTTCACAATTTGCTCCACTTGGAATTTTTTTAGTGTTTCCAGTCAGTATTCTATTGGTACAATTGAATGACCTGTGAGAATGCGTAAATCTTTGCCCGCAATAAAATGCCTCAGTATGTCTATGTAGGGGCGAAAAATAAAAACGTTATGCGCTCTGCGGAAGCGCGAGGAGGAAAAACTAACGTAGCGACAACACACAAAAACGCCGGTCACTTAAGGGGTTAATAAAATGGTCAATGAAGAATGTTGTTTAAATGAAGTGGGTTCTTTTTGTTTTTCTCATGTTTTTGCCATTTTATTCCAATGTAGGTTATGGGGGCATCTGAGAGGAACTGGTACCTGTGAGCTTGTTTAAGCCAGGAGGTGTGCATGTAAATGGTGTGCGGTTAGGTTCATGTTAATCTTTCCATATCGGTTAATTTGAAAGTTATTTAGGTAGGAATAATCGGTTCAATCATTACAGCACGTACACGCACGGCATCACCAAGTAGGGAACCTGTTGTTAAAAGGAAGTTGGGGACGGCAAAGCTGAAGTTCTGCACCAGGGCCCATGAGCCTTTACCTATGCCTCTGCCTGTGAGATAGACAGACGGACACATATGATAAGATAGACAGGACTATAAATGATAGATAAGCAGTTAAGAAGCCCATTTCCCTGGTTTTCTACAACCTAAGTAACCATAGACCTTAAAACCTCATATGTTAGACTGCAGTTCAGATCAGCACAGGATATTATGCGAGCGACTATGTTGTATGCAGGAACGATAATGTGGGTGGTATATTACTAATTTGGGGGACTGGGATACAACTATAGGGGTGCAAAGGTTGCAGTCACGCCAAGACCCTGCAGCCTGAATTGGCTCATATGACTCCTATGTCCTATATGGGTGGGCTAGTACTGTAAGTGACACATAAAAGTTAATGGGCTCTTTTATAGATTATACACTATGCGGATGTCTAGTGAAGCATAAGCCTCTGCTATGATAGTACATTAATGTATGCAACACCCTTCGGTTAGGGCATGTTCTCCACGGCAAGGGTTTTGCGGGGAGAGTTTTTCAGCCGCGTTTGACGGTTTGCTGACCGCCTCTGAAAAATGGCTTGCCTGAATAATAACTTTGTATGAAAAATATATTAAATAAGAGGAAAAATGTCGATGATTATATTTTTTGGTTTTTTTTTTTTGGTTAAGGTTGAGGGTGTTTTGTCTTTTATTTTGTTGTGTTTGGATTTATTAGTTTTTTTATTGATTTTTTTTTTTTTTATTGTTGGTTTGTTGTCGGTTGGCTTTATGGTGTTGTTCTATTTTGTATTTTTCTTTGTTATAATTTTATTTGTTTTTTTTTACTTTTTCTATTTTTTTTTGTGGGTTTTTTGTATGTCCGATTCTTTTTTTTAGGTTGTTTTTGATTTTGTTGGTAATGTTATGTTTTTTTACGTTTTGTTTTGGTTTTTTGATTATGGTGTTATTATTTTGTTATGGGTTTTTTTTTATTGTGTTCTTTTGTGGTGGTTTGTTGTTTTTGTTCGATTTTTCTATGTTGCATGTGTTTTGTTTTTAGTTTTTTTTTTTTTGTTGTTTTTTTAGTTTCTAGTTTGTGTTTTGATTGTTTTTGCTCTTGATTGTTTTCTCTGTTGTTGCTTGGTGTTTTGTTGGTTTTTGGTGTTATTGATGTTTTTTTTTGATTTGGTTTTTTTGGATTGATGCATAAGGATTTTACGGGAGGGTTTTTTTTTTCTGTTTTTTTTATTTTTGTGGAGGGTTTGTGTTTGTGTTATTTTTTGTTTTTTTTTGTTTGTTTGTGTTGGGTTGTTTGGTTGGTTTTTGGTAGTTTGTGTGTTTTTCTTTGTTTTTAGTATTTCTTGTTCGAGTCGTAATCCGGTGATTTGTTTTTTTTTTCTTGTTTTTAGGTTGTTTTGTGTTTTTTGAGGTTTTTTTTTTTTTGGTATTTTATGTGGTGTTTGGTGTCCTCTTTTGTGGCGTGAGTTTTTTTTTTCTTATTTGTTTTTGTTTTTTGTGTTGGTGTGTGTTTTTTTTTCTGTGATTTTTTTGTGATTGAGGTTTTTTGGTTATGTTTTTTATTTTGTTGGTAGTTTGTGTATTGGTATTTGGTTGTTGTGGTTCTGTTTTGGAAGTATTTTTTTGCGTTCTTTGGTTTTGGCTTTGTGTGTGTTTTTTTTTTTTTGATTGTGTGTTTTCTGTGGTATTTGTTTTGTTTTTGGTAGTTGTCTTTATTCAATTCTATGTTTTTTGGGTGTGTTTGGTTTTGTTTTTTTCGTTTTTTGTTGTTGTTTTTAATAATGTTTTTTTTTTTTTTGGTTTGTTTGATTGTTGTTGGTTGTTTTTTGTTTATTGATCTTGTTTTTTATTTTGGGTTTGTTTTATGTTTTTTTACTTTTAGGTGTTTATGGGTGGGGCCTTGTGTCTTTGTAATTATTTTTTTGGTGGTTGGCGTGGGGTTGTCGGTTTTTTTCTTGTGTTTTTTTTTTGAGTTTTTGTTTAGTGTGGAGAGTTTTTTTATGTTTGTTTTTTTTTTGTTTTTTTTTGTGTTTTTTGGTTTGTTGTTTTTTTTTTGTTTTGTTTTGTTGTGTTTTTTTTTTTGGTTTTTTGTTTTGTTTAGGATTATTGTCATTGTTTTTTTGTTTTTTTTTTCTTTTTTTATTATTTTTGTGTGGTGTTGGTCTTTTTTTGTTTTGTTGTGTGTTTGTGTTTTTTTTTTGTTTTTTGTTTTTGTGTTTGTTTATTTTTTTTTTTGTTTTTTTGTGTTTTGGTTTTGTTTTTTGTGTTTTTGTGTTTTTTTCCTTTTTGTTTTTTAGTTTTTTTTTTTTTGTTTTTTTTGTTTTTTTGTTTGGTTTTTGGTTTTGGGTTTTCGGTTGTTTTTTAGTCGTTTTGGTTTTTTTTTTGTGGTTTTGTTTTTGTTTTGTTTTCTTTTTTTTTGTGTTGTTGTTTGTTATTTGTGTGGAGTTTTGATTTTTTTTTTATTTTTATTTTTTTTTAATATAATAAAATTTATTTAAATGGTTATTGTTTATTTGTTGGTTGTTGCTTGTTAGATTTGTGTTTTTATTGAGTATGATTTATAAATAAATTATTCTTTTTTTCTAATATGTTTGGATAAGTTATTTTTTGATTTTTTGTTAGATATTTATGTATTTTAGATATAATAATAAATATAAAAAAAATATAAATTATGATTTAATGAGTATTGGAGTTGGAAGTTTTTATATATTTATTTTTATATGTATTTTGATTTTTATATATATGAAAATATTTAAGATATAAATATATCATGAAAAAAGAATAATCATGATACTGAAAATAAATAAATTATGAGTAAGGGATAAATGTCAAAAAATAATAAAAAAATAATTAAAAAAATGAAAAATTAAATATAAATAAAATTGCAATGAAAATTACGGAAGTTAATTGTGTTTAGGGAGATATTAAAAAAATATTTAAGTAAAAACTGGAACCGTATTTATTAGATATATTGAGTAATAATATAAATAATAATTAATAGAATATAAGCAAAATTCAGTTGGAATAATGGATGATAATGACATAAAATATTAATAAAAAAAATAAATAAATAAAAAAATAACAAAAAATAATAAATATATAAATATATAAAAAATATAATTATAATATCAAATATCGATGATATTTGAAAATAAAATTAAAAAAATTAATATATAATAATAAAAAAAACAAATGATAAATAAAATATATGATATATGAAATATAAAAAATAAAAAATAAGAAATGAATATAATTGAGAAATAAAATGAGTAAAATAATTAATATAAATGAAAAATAAATTTAAATATAGAATATAAAACAAATCAAAAATAAAAAAATAAAAAAATTCATAATCAATGATAAAATAATAGAAAATTAACATTAAATATCAAAATTAATAAAATAAAATATGCATTATTTAAAAAAAATAATTAAAAGAAAAATAATTAAAATTATAAAGAAATAATAATAAATAAAATAAATAATTAAAATAATAAACAATAATAAAATATATAAATAAAAAATAAAAAAGAAAAAATAAAAATATATAAAAATAAAATTAAAAAATTAAAAAATAAAATTACAATTAGAAAAATAAAATAAAATTAAAATTGGTTATAAAAAAAGTACGAAAATTTAAAGTAATGAAATAATAAAACATATTAATGAGCACATGTGCTCTATGGAAAAACTCGTGCAGCAGTCCCACTGTACGGGTTTTCCGTCCCGGCGGGTTTTTTCGGACGGAATCTGAGCTAGCCATTGTGAAAGGGGAGGGCTTTTCTCGCTCATGCGGAGATAAAGCCCCCCCGCGGCCGTGGGGACGGCCGCAAAACAGGTCAGATTGGGAACCCTTAAAGAGGTTTTCTCACCACAATGATCTAAACATATAGACAAAGGTAAATAAAACTGTTACCAAATACATTGCTGTTCTGATTTTGCTTTGTTGAGGAGATATAGGAGTTTTTGGGGGTTTTTTATCTCCTACTTGTGTACACAAGTTTCTTTAGGTTACCGGCCACCACTCTGTTCTCTAATTGCTCTAGCAGCCCTATCCACGATGTTGTCAAACCTTGCTGTGTCTTAACAGCAACATAGGAGCTTGTTTATCTTTGTTAGTGCCAAATTTTTACGTTTTAGAGCTTTGTAGCCTTGTGCACTACACAGGGGGCGCCATTAGGCATTTATATCCGGGGCTTATGCTGCAGTGGGCCGAGAGCGCCTGTGGCCTTTTGAACTGTATGCACATCCTCAGGTCATGAATACTGTTAAAAGCTACCTCAGAGCAGAGAGTGAAGGCTCCCTGCCCCGTGGAGTACTCTAGTAGGTTGCTAACAGGCTTGCGGCCTATCGGAGTATACGGAACAGACGGAGTGATGCAATGACATCGCGCTTCTTGCGCCGGGAGTAGTGTAAATTCACAGGGAGAGGTGAGTATTATTTTTATTTTATTTTTAATCTGGGCCCTATAGACCTACCTACTACGGGGACCTATAGACCTACCTATACAATGGGTAACTATAGACCAAGCTACCAACTGCGGGATCCTAAATATCTATTTACCTACTGAGGGACCAATAGACCTAACAACCAACTGGAGGACCAATAGATCTGACAACCTACTGGAGTGACCATTAGACCTACCAACCTACTGTGGGGGTCTATAGACCTACTTATTGAGGGGCCCTGTAGACCTACCCACCTACTGTGGGAACCTATAGACCTACCTACTGAGGGATCTCTAGACCCACCTACCTACTTTAGGGACCTATTGACCTACCTACTGTGGAACATATAGACCTAGGTACCTACTGGGAAGGGCTATATAGCTACCTACTGGGGGACCTATACACCTACCTAACCTAATAGGGGAATTTAAATACCGATCTACCTACTGGGGGACCTATAGACCTACCTACTATGGGTAACTATATACCTGCCAACCTACTGGGGGACCTATAGACCTACCTACTGGGGGCCATATATACCTACCTACCTACTAAGGGGCCCTAAATATCTATTTACCTATTGGGGGACCTATAGACCTATCAACCAACTAGAGGACCTATAGATCTACCAACCTACTATGGGGTCCTATAGACCTACCAATCTACTGGTGAAGCTACCAACCCACTAGGGGGTCATGTATACCTACCTACCTACTGCGGGGATCTACCAACTTAATAGGGGGATCTATTTACCTACCAACTTACCAGGGGCACCTATATACCTACCAACCTACTGGGGGGCATATATACCAACCTGCTGGGGGACCTATATACCTACCGGGGCATATGTACCTACCTCCTGACTGGGGACACCATATACCTACTTGCCTACTGGGGGGACCTATTTATCTACCTACTGAGGGGACCTATTTATCTACTTACTAGGGGGCCCTTTATACCTTCCTGGCTACAGAAAGTCTACCTACATACAGGGGTGCTCTAGAGACCTACATATCTCCTTTGTTTCGAGGGACTATATACCTACCTACTGAGGGGACCTAGATACTTACCTTCCTACCGTTGGAACTATATAAACTACCTATAGGGGGCCAAATATATCTGCTGAGGGGGCCTACATACCTAGATACCCACCAAGGGTACCTATATAGCTAGCTACCTACTAATGTGACCTATATACCTAACTACCTATTGAGGGGTTATATACCTACCTACTGAGGAATCCTACATACCTAATTACCTACTGAGGGGTCCTATTTACCTACCTACCTACTGGGGGGTGTCTATATACCTCCCTACCTAATCAAGGCCTATATTGGAACGATGGGGGATGGGGCGTTACCATGCTTTCCTATATTCCCATTCCCATTAGGCCATTAGGTGTTGGAAAGTGATAATTCTAAAATGTGTGCATGGTCTCTTCAGGCTGTGGGTGGTTCTATAACACTAAGTAACATATTTTGCTTCTCTGTAAGTAGCTGAGCCATTACACTGACAAGTGCAGGAGATGTTACCTTCATTAAACAAACAGTACATGTGCTGCAAGGAGTGCTTATCTGTAAACAGTTTGCACCAGAGAGCTCCATCCATCCATGGTGACATCACTCTCTGCTCTAACAGAGTTATGGTCACGTAAACATAGAAACCAATCTAATCATTTGTCACAATCCGGACCATAAAAATGTGGATATTTAGATGATTTTGTGCTGATTTGTAAATGAAAAACTATTAAAGAGTATAAATATATAACCAACCTCCTGACCATCCAAAAAGATGGAAGGCTTGGTTATGAGGTAGATGATAGATAGATAGATAGATAGATAGATAGATAGATAGATAGATAGATAGATAGATAGATAGATAGATAGATAGATAGATAGATATGGGATAGATAGATATGAGATAGATAGATAGATAGATAGATAGATAGATAGATAGATAGATAGATAGATAGATAGATATGGGATAGATAGATATGAAATAGATAGATAGATATGAGATATTTATAATAGATAGATTAGTTAGATAGATAGATAGATAGATTGATAGATATGAGATAGATAGATAGATAGATAGCTAGATATGGCGTTAGTAGATATGAGATAGATAGATAGATAGATAGATAAGATTAGATAGATATATAGATTGATAGTTAGTTCTTAGTTAGATAGATAGATAGATAGATATGAGATAGATAGATTAGATATGAGATTAGGATAGTTATGAGATAGATAGATAGATAGATAGATAGATAGACATGAGGTAGATAGATATGAGATAGATAGATAGTATGGATAGATAGATAGATGATGATAGATAGATAGATAGATAGATAGATAGATAGATTTGAGAGTAGATATTAGAATAGATAGTTCAGATATGATAGATAGATATGAGATAGATAGATATGAGTAGAGTATGAAGATAGATATGAGATAGATAGATAGATATGAGGATAGTATATATGATATAGATAATATGAGTTAGATTAGATAGATAGATAGATAGATAGATAGATAGATAATTAGATTAGTTAGATTAGATAGATATGAGAGTGATAGTAGATACTTATGAGATAGATAAAGTTATGAGATAGCTAGATAGTTAGATAGTAGATAGATAGATAGATAGATAGATAGATGATAGATATGAGAGAGAGAGATAGATAGATAGATACATATGAGATAGATAGATAGATAGATATGAGATAGATATGAGGTATAGATATGAGATAGATAGATATAAGAGAGATAGATAGATATGAGATAGATAGATATGAGATAGATAGATAGATAGATATATACTGAGATAGATAGATAGATAGATAGGATAGCTAGATAGATTGATAGATAGTTATGGGATTGATAGATATATATGTGATTGATAGATAGATAGATATGGGATAGATAGATAGATAGATAGATAGATATGAGATAAATAAATGGGTGTAACTTTAGTACTAGCAGCAACTATAGGGTCAAGAAGTTGAGGGGCCCACTCATGTACAAGAACATTGTACATGTTTGTAGAGAATATAACGTTGGGGACATTCTGCTATCTAGCAGTATTATTTGGATTCACTACTAAATGGCGCTATTATTTATACATTTAATTATTAATATGGATCTCTAAGAATTTTAAGTCCGCCCTTAATTAGATAGATAGATAGATAGATAGATAGATAGATAGATAGATAGATAGATAGATAGATGTATACAGGTAAGTATGAGATAGATAATTCTTTTGCATATCATTTGCATGCTAATTATAACCTGATTAGAATCTCTGCATAACACCTTTGTGGTCGCCATGGTAACATGGAATGCTGCATGCACATTGTAGACACAGCTGAACAGGAGGCGGAGGAGAACACGATTGGGGCTTCTCTTCCTCAGAGTTGCTGAGAGGATGAACTCATTTTGCTATTTAGTAACAGAAACAATGCAGAACACATATGTCACCCCAGACACCCGGCGTCTCCTCAATCAATCCCTGGATCAACAAGCGCGGAGACCACGCGGCAGCTGCATGCCACAACACGCAGCCTGGCAGCAGCCAGCCTTCTCCCCATCTACTGCTCCAATACCAACGACAACAAGCGCTCATAGTAACATCCGCTCCATCGACGCTGGCACCAGATAGCCATTGTAGTTATAACAGCCTGACGACTCCCCCCATAGAACTCAATGGAGCGGCATCAAACACTATGGTGGATACACCAACAACCATAATGCAGTCTATATGGGGCTTGTTTGCCAGGTTGTGGCCGGGGCAGTTGGCGGATTTTCCTGTTTACACCATTTAGTGCTGTGGCGCCAACTTCGCTGCGTCGCCGTAGCCTATGGGAGACGATAATGTTGTTTATAACTCAAGTGACAACCAATCAGAAGAGTGCAGACTTGCCATCGTTCCACCATACGTGTCATACCAGACATGAGAAATGTAACAATTGATGTCTACCTATCGTCTGATTCATCTACCTATATGACTTTATATGCATGTAAGGTGCAGGTTACTCACACAAAGGCATGGTAGAGCAGTGCCCACCCTCTCGGTCTCTCCAGGGCATCATAGATTAAAGTTTGCACCCTCCTGTACTTAGCATTGTTCCTCTTCACCGGTCGGCTACAGGTCAAAGGTGTTTTAGCCAAAAGCCCAATTCCCTGTGGGTTACGCTTCACGTCCTCCTTCCCTGCTCCCACCAGCAGCAAGGTCCCATCTTTATCCAGTCCGGTCCCTAGAGAGCTGGGTTCTAGATCCCCTTTCTTCTCACCCTTGTCATCTCTAGGTAGACCCTCAGAGTGTCTGTTCTTCAGCCCCATCTTGAGCGGTCCTGTAGGCTGAGCTGCTGGAGGGGAGGCCAAGGAGCCCAAATGCCATGATCTGATGAGAAGCAAGGGTTACATGTCCAGCAGGTTCACCCGAATGACATCACAGATGGTCGTCTGTGGCTTTCACCATCACCGCACCTCTGCCTACATACAAAAGGTGGCCACCGCTCTATCCTCTAGTACAGTCCACCGAACCAGGAGACCATCACCACACCAGCATAGACCAGCATTGACCAGCCTACTCCTCTGCCGTCTTCAGACAGGTCCCCAGTCTCCAGTCAGGGAGTGGCCCATTGTACGTCTCCAGCAGCCTCAAAAATCACCTCCCAGACACCGAAACCTTGGCACATTTTTGTATTTGCTCACATGATATGTGCCTTGAGGTTTGGGTCTAGCCGGAGCCGGCCGTCAGATGGTCGGAGCCTGCTGTGCGTGATCATTGTGGAGCTCCATCTCACGGCCAGATGCCTCCTGCTGCTCCTCGCTTCCTGGTCCTCGTTCTTCGTTTCCAAGGAGGACAAATCTGTTTTTTTTTTTTTCCTTGCGGAATAAGCAGAAGTGATGGCTTCCCTATAGGCAATGCAAAAAAGACAGGGACCAGCTGAAGAGATCAGGCATCCTGCTCCGCCTGTCACTCATTCATTGATGAATCGCTCAGGATCTTCCTCCTCTTCTGCTGCTTGCTGAGCTCTGTCTGATGGGGAGAGACTCCGAGAGCTGGAAGGAGGAGGAAGGCATAGGAGGGGCCCAGGGTGAACACATTATAACTTCCCAAGTTCTCCACTGACTACAAGTGCTGGTTTCGCTGATGGAGATGTACTTGATTTACATCCCAGATGTAGAGTGCTCACCAGAAAGCCAAGGGTTAAACTAAAGACTGGAGCGACGCGTTCAATAATTGCTGCAATTGTCACAGCTTTAACACTGTCATATCCAGATTGCTTGGAATAGAGCGAATGAAGAACAGTATCCTATTGCCTAATGGAAAGGGATATAGGCAAGACTGAGTCCTCTAAGACCAGATCCACACACCGCATATTTGTCACTGAATTTTGGTTAAAGGGTTTTTGCCACAAAGTAAAATTGACGTGGGATGTTTGAAATTAAGAATAATAAAATTTTCGCTCCATCCTTATTATTAAAAATTCTGCAATGTTTTTTGTTTTAGCTTGCTCCTTTAGTGAATCCATTGTTTACAGTTTCTCCAGGGCGATACGGACGGACTGAGTGTTTCTCAGTCCTGGTCGGCACATGCTCAGACATCACATGTCTCCTCTCAGGCAACTACTGAGTGTTCAACCCAGGTGCTGTCATTCCTACTTTCCCGGCTCCTCTGTGAGCTCCTTTAGTAATCACACACACTCAATGCTGAGGAGTGTTCCTCCAATTGCGTATTACTCTGTCTCTGGTACTCCTTAGTAATCACACACCTCACTGATGAGCGAGTGTATTCTTAACACCAGTTGCTGTCATGTCTACTCCTGTTTCTGTGCTCTTTAGTAATCACCAACTCACTGTGAGCGAGTGTTTCAAACTCCAATTGCTGTTATTTTACTCTGTCTCTGTTAACTCCTTAGTAATACAACCAACTCACTGCTGATCGCGAGTGTCAAACTCCAATTGCTGTATTTACTTCTGTCCTCTGTACTTTAGTAATCACCACACACTCACTGCTGAGCGAGTGTTCTAACACCAGTTGCTGGTCATTCTATCTCTGTTCTCATGTGGGCTCTTTAGTAATCACGACCACCACTCACTGGCTGAGCAGAGTGTTTCAATCACAGGTGCTGTCATTCTACTCCTGTGCTATGTACTCCGTTAGTAATCTAACACACTCATGGCTGAGCGAGTGTTCAACACGTTGTCTGTCATTCTACTCCTGTGTCTCGCTGTACTCTTAGTAATTAGTCAAACAGTGCAAGATCCATTTTGTAGAAAAAAGAGACCTCTCAATCAGGTATGTGCATTGATGATGAGAAAAAATCCACAGGTGGTTCCGTCAGGAAATTTGAACCGATGAGAACCCTTGTGCTGGATGGCAAAACGTTTTACCTTGCAGTACAATGGTAGTTACTTACAGGTTTCTATGCATAAACAGACCTTTCGCTTTTGACTTACAGGATTAAAGGTCCTGGTGATGTCATCTGCAGGGTTTCATCATGATCTGCAATTAAACAAATCACACCGCCCCACTTCTGGCACACAGAGGCTGAATGGCCAGGAGGTATTATTATTTATTATTATTATTGATTGTAGTTTGTAAGCCCTCGTGGGTAGGGTCATCTCTCCCTCTGTCGTGCCAATTGTCATTCATCACTTATCATTTGACTTATGTAATGTATGTAACCCTCGACTAGTTACAGCGCCTGTGGAATCAATGGCGCTTTATTTTAAAAATATTTAATAATAATATATGCGCCAATGTCTGTTACATAACATCTATTGGCCATGTTAGTTCTATAAACATATCTATGGCGCAGTGTTCACATAACACTCTATGCAACAATGTTTTTTCACATAACACTCTATGCGCCAATGTTTGTTCACATAACACTCTATGCGCCAATGTTTGTTCACATAACACTCTATGCGCCAATGTTTGTTCACATAACACTCTATGCACCAATGTTTGTTCACATAACACTCTATGCGCCAATGTTTGTTCACATAACACTCTATGCGACAATGTTTGTTTTCAATTAAAATACACTCTATGCACCACACTGTTTGATTACTTAACACTACTATGCGCACAGAGTTTGTTCACATAACACTCTATGCGCCAATGTTTGTTCATATTACACTCTATGCACCAATGTTTGTTCACATAATACTCTATGCGCCAATGTTTGTTCACATAACAATCTATGCGCCAATGTTTGTTCACATAACCACTCGATGCGCACAACTGTTTGTTCCCTCATTAACTCTTTGCGGCCAAGTTTGTTCACATAACACTCTTATGCGCTCACAATGTTTGTGCCATAACACTCCTATGCGCCATGTGTGTTAAATTACACTCTATGCGGCCATTGATTAGTTTAACAATAATCACCTCTATGCGCCAATGTTTGTTCACATAACACTCTATGCACCAATCTTTGTTCCCATTACACTCTATGCGCGCCAATGTTTGTTCACATAACACTCTATGCGCCAATGTTTGTTCCCATTACATTCTATGCCGCCAAAATGTCTTGTTCACTTACATACTCTATGCGCCAATGTTTGTTCACATTACACTCTATGCGCCAATGTTTGTTCACATAACACTCTATGCGCCAATGTTTGTTCCCATTACATTCTATGCGCCAATGTTTGTTCACATAACACTCTATGCGCCAATGTTTGTTCGCCATAACTCATCTATGCGCCAATGTTTGTTCCCATTACACTCTATGCGCCAATGTTTGTTCACATAACACTCTATGCGCCAATGTTTGTTCCCATTACATTCTATGCGCCAATGTTTGTTCACATTACACTCTATGCGCCAATGTTTGTTCACATAACACTCTATGCGCCAATGTTTGTTCACATAACACTCTATGCATCAATGTTTGTTCACATAACACTCTATGCACCAATGTTTGTTCACATAACACTCTATGTGCCAATATTTGTTTGCATAACACTCTATGCGCCAATATTTGTTTGCATAACACTCTATGCGCCAATGTTTGTTCACATAACACTCGATGCGCCAATGTTTATTCGCAAAACACTCTATGCGCCAATGTTTGTTCACATAACACTCTATGCGCCAATGTTTGTTCGCATAGCACTCTTTCATACCTACTGTCATATTCTAAACTCCTCTATATCGATTTATAACTGGCGTGTTGGTCCCAAGTTTCATATATGTCAAAAATGTAAGAGGCGTGCACAAATCTGACCGGCTCTACATTCTGAGCCAACACTTTTGTGTCCCATGTTTTCAGGAGGTGAGACCCTCACCTAACACATTTTATTGCCATGTGCTACCAATATGCCATCAAAGTGCATTGTGGGAACACCCTTTAAATTTAAAGCCTTGTTCAAAAGAAAATTATTTGAAAACGTTTGCAAAAAACCCCGTTAAACCCCCACCCAAAAAAACCTTTTCGATAGTTTTTGGGGTCCTTCCTGAATATTACCCCTTTCGCTTTGGGGAACCCACCCCTTTAAATAAGGCCCTTCTCCTTCTTAACCCTATTTGAAACTAAAAATGCATAAAAATTTTTTTTTTTTGCTAATGGGGGGTTGGCCCAAATAAAACAAATTCTATTTTTAAATTAAGTGCGATTATATGGGGGCAGTCTGCCCTGTTCAGCACTTTTTTGGCAGGGGGCATGGGACAGCGATGGTTTAATTACCAGTTCTCACTGGACAGCCAGGAAACAACTGTAAATAGGGGATCCCAGGAAGCGTTGACCAGTCCCCTGGACTCTGTACATTAATGGCACTTGGATGGTGCGGCCTCAGAAGCTGTGCCATCTGCAGAAGGAGCAAGCTGTCATGATGCAACAGCCAGGATCAGAGCTGACTCCAGTCCTGGCCTTTTAACCCTCTTGTTTCCATAGTCATTAGAAATTGCAGCATCTAAGTGGTTTTTTTAGATAGCTATTATGATTTGTGGCTGTGAGGAGAGGCCTATAAAAAGGAGGTGTGGTATCAAAAGTTTGGGGGGCCCGAAAAAAACAGGGGGGCTAAACCCAAAGGGCGCCCCAAGGGAGAATGCGTTATTTACGTCACTTCCTCGCAGTAAACTTACATGCAGCAGATTTGTTGCAGACATTGCATTATGAGATTACCCTATGGGATTGCATGGCTCCCCCATGTGAAGAAAAGCATCTCTGTACTCATCAAAGACACTTCCAACTCGCAGCTGCCGGAAGATTTTTTCCAGGAAAGCTGTAGCCCGCCAGATAATTGTATGAACAGGTAATACAAGGACAGCTAAAGATATGGCAGCGCAGCTGCTAGTATAGCGTGGCTATATTCTGGCTAATAAATTGGGGTCCCCCCTCCAGGATGCACACATGACCTTACAGGATATATGAGAGAGCCAGGCTCGGACTGACCCACAGGGGAGCAAGGGAAGCCAGCAGTGGGCCATTGAGCATGGCAGACATGAACCTTATTTTCAACTATCTGCACATCCTTAAGATAGACAGAAAGACAGAGAACAAGAGGAAAAAAGAAAGAGGCAGAGGGTACAAGGTATATGCAGTAGGTGGAGTCACGTCCGGGCCCTGCAGCCTGAGGGGGCCCAAAAGCCCTCCTGCCACATAGGGAGAGACCAGTATTGTAAGTGGCACATGGTAGCTGGGGGGCCCATTTCACTTTTTGCACTAGGACCCAAGACCTTCAAGTTACGCCTCTGCTTAGAATCATCTCCACTGGTGGGCCTCCCAGAAGAAAATCCACTGGTGAGTCCCCAATATCAACTCCATTGGTGGATCCCCAAGATTAAAATCCACTGGTGAGTCCCTAATATCAACTCCACTGTTGGGCTCTGCAGACTAAAGTCCACTGGTGAGTCCCTAATATGAACTCTACTTGTGGGCTTCGAAGACTAAAATACACTGGTGAGCCCCCAGTATCAACTCTACTGGTGTGCTCTGTGGACTAAAATCCACTAGTGATGCCTTAATATCAACTCCCCTGTTGGCCCCCCAAACTAAAATCCACTGGTGAGTCCCTAATATCAATGCCACTGATGGGCCCCCAGGCTAAAGTCCACTGGTGAGTCCCTAATATCAATGCCACTAATGGGCCCCCAGGCTAAAGTCCACTGGTGAGCACCAAATATCAACTCTATTGGTGTGCTCTGCAGACTAAAATCCACTGGTGAGGCCCTAATATCAACTCCTTTGTTGGCCCCCAAGACTAAAATCCACTGGTAAGCCCCCAATATCAACTGGGTTACAGTTACAAAGTTACTCAGCTAAATATGCTAATCGCTGCTATAGAACCACCAACAGCCTTATCAGGAAGAGTGAGTCTGAAGCTGCCTGTAAAACAGCACAGTGAGAAAATCAACATCACTGGTGGGCGTCAGGCAGCCCAGTCCGACACTGAACCCTTCTGTATACTAACAAAAATTTCAAAATTGTCCTGGAATTACACTTAAAATATACCTATTTTAATGTACATACAAATTCAACTTAAGAAACCGCCGCAGAACTGATCTTCTTAGTAACCCGAAGACTGTCCGTAATGGAAGTGACCTCACCCAAGCCCTCTGCTCGATCATAAGCTAGGAGAACTCGCAATGAACGAAAAGCAGATCTATGGGTGCTAAGGAGATGCCACAAGTGCTTTTTTTGGGGGATAACATAAGCTTTTGAGAGTCATATTTTTGTTTGCTGGATGACCACACCCTTGCATTACCTTGCAGGTGATTACTGCATCATGCACTAGACTAAAAATAAGCAATCCCAATATAACCATTATTGTATATTACAATTTTCCATACAGCTGCTTTATAAATTGCATAAACTGTGTCCAAAATGTTACTTTACTTAAAAGGAGCTATAGTATAAATATTAAGTCGCCAACCTTAATTTTAATTTGATTTCTTTAAATGTATTTTAATTTATAATTTGCAGTTCCCACTTTTCACCACTACTAGATTGAATAGTTTTCCATAGACTACAATGCAACAGCGCCCCCAGCTGTCCTACAACTAATTTCTAGGGGAGTAAAGACCAGCTAGAATACCTAAAACTTTGATTCATGCTCTGCATTTTAGTAAAGACTTAATATAAATAGCATCACCAACTTCTGGAATACAAAAGTGGTGACTTAACTCATATGAAGGATATAAAGAGTTGCTTAGAGGGGGAGGAATTGTGAGGCCTTCTGCTCAATCGTCCCATTAAACAATACTGAAGCTATCCAAATTCCAGCCTCATATGTCTGGTAACAAAATATACTCCATCTAGAAAATAGACAAAAAGGTAGACATGTAGGCTCTTTAAGTCTTACAAAAAAGGAAGCCACTCACCCAACTAATTCATAAAAAAAATTCAAAGTCCCCAAAGGTGTAAATAAAATAATGGGCAGGGAGATAAGGGGACAGCACATTCTATCACAAAACTGTGCTTAAATAAATGAATGAATAATAAGGGTATGTACGAAAAATTGATTAAAAAACGCTGCATCAATCACATCCAAACACGCGCCCAAAGTGTGTGCAGCAGACACGCACTCTACAGTTTTAAATAGGGCGTTTGCTGCATCAAATGGATCAAGAATTGACATTTCAATTCTTTGATTGGATCCAAAAGGCGCATCAGAAAGACACGTGAATATTCATCGGCAATCACTTGTCTGCGTGACTTACATTGAAAAAATTAAATCACCGACTTGTTGGGATGCTTTTTTAGTCCTTTTTGGGGTACAAACTGGATCCGAACCCCCAAACTAAAACCCGGTGAACATCCTCTAATAATTATAAAAGCTCTGTAACTCACATGCAGAATAATCTGGCATTGTGTAAGTTTATTTCATTTAACTATTTGTTGTCCGTTTGGATAAAAGCTTTGTTTGCTACTGAAATAAAGTCAACATAACTAATAAAGTAAACCCTCTACTAAAAAAAACAAAAATATTAAGTTACGATTTATTTAATTTCACAAAAAACATAACATTACGAAACAGGTGGGGTACAAAAAAAAAGCTTTCCATTTTCAAAATAAACTATAAATACTGCTTCCTATTACAAGAAATAACTATTATAAAACTGCCCCCCATGTACAAAATATACTACTATAATTTCTGCTCTAGTACAAGAATAAAAACTATATAAACCCTTTCCTAGTACCAAAAATTTAAAACTATAATACTCCCTGATGTACAAAATATAACTGCATAATATGCCCCTATTACAAAAAAACTACTAAAATACTCTTCCTATTTTCAAGAAAAATTTAACTACTTTAAACGCTTCCTATTACAAGAATTAACTACATAATAGCCCTTATTACAAGAATATAACCTTTAAAAAATGCTCCCTATTACAAGAATTTAACTACTAAAAAGCCCCTATGTACAAAATAAACACTATAAAACTCCCCCAGTACAAGAATATAAATACTTAAAAATATCCCCTATTACAAAATATAACACTTAAAAAATGCCCTCTATGACAAGAATAAAATGCATAATATGCTCCCAGTCAAGAAAAAACACTATAATACTGCCCTCAGTCAAGAATAAACACTATAATTTCTGCCCCCATGTAAAAATATAATACTAAAAACTATCCCTAGACAAAATATAAACTACTATAATTTTGCCCCTAGTCAAGAATTTTAAATACTATAAAACGCCCCCCCATGACAAGAATATAACTACTATAATACTGCTTGCTATTTTCAAAATTAACTAAAAAATACTGCTTTTCCCATTTAAAGAAAAAAACTACATAAAACTGCTTACATTTACAAAATTAACTACTAAAATCTGCCCCCTATTTCAAAATAACTGCTATAATATCCCCATGTACAAGAAATAAAATATAATAGCCCTTAGTACAAGAATACAACTGCTATAATCTGCTCCCTATGTACAAGAAAAACTACTATAATACTGCCCCCATTACAAAATATAAACTACTATAATACAAACCCCCAGTACAAAATAACTACTATAAAACGCCCCCATTACAAGAATATAACTGCATAATACTGCTCCCAAAAGTACAAGAATAAACTTCTAAATCGCCCTCTTTGTACAAGAATATAACTACTTAAACGCCCCCATGACAAAAATTTAACTACATAATTTCTGCCCCCTATGTACAAAAAATTTTAAATACATAATACGCTTCTATTACAAGAATTAACTACATAATATACCCCCTATGTACAAAATATAACTATATAATAGCTCCCCATTACAAGAATATAAATACTATATCTGCCCCCTATGTACAAGAAATAACTAATTTAAAACTCCCCTATTACAAGAAATAACTACTAATACTGACCCTATGTACAAAAATTTAACTACAAAATACTGCCCTTTATGTACAAAATAAACTACATAATACTGCTTCCTATTTTCAAAAAATAACTACTAAAATATGCTTCCCATTACAAAATAAACACATAAACTGCTTCCTATTTTCAAGAATAAAACTACTTAATACTGCCCTATGTACAAAATAAAATGCTATAAACTGCTCCCATTAAAAATATAACTACTATAAAACGCCCTCATGTACAAAAATTCTGCTTAATACGCTCCCATGTACAAAATATAACTACTATAATATGCCCCCAAAAGTACAAAATATAACTCAAATATATCCCCTATTACAAAATAAACTCAAATTCTCTCCCCCTTTTACAAGAATATAACACATAAATACTCCCAAAGACAAAAATATAAATACTATAAAACTGTTTATGTACAAGTAAACTACTAAATACTGCCCCCATTACAGAATATAATACTAAAACTGCTCCCCATTACAATAATTAACTACATAATATGCCCCCCATGCAAAGAATTAAAAATACAAAAATACTGCCCCCTTTTTACAAGAATTTAAAATACTATTAAAACTGCCCCCTATTACAAGAAATAACTACTATAAATGCCCAGTACAAGAATATAACTTCTATAAAAATCCCTCTTTGTACAAAAAATATAACTATATAAAACTGCCCCCCATGTACAAGAATATAACTACAAATACTGCCCTCTAGTACAAGAAATAACTAAATAAAACTGTTTATGACAAGAATATAACACATAAAACACCCCCCATTCAAAATATAATACTAAAATACTCCCCCTATTACAAGAATATAACTACTAAAAACCCCCCAGTACAAGAATAAACACTATAATACTGCCCTCTAGCAAAATAAAACTCTATAAATCTGACCCATGCAAAATTTAAAATACTAAAATACCCCCTATTACAAGAATAAAAACTATAATACTGCCCTATTTCAAGAATAAACACAAAAATGCTTCTATTTACAAAAAAAAATACAAAATTGCTTCCTATTTACAAGAAATAAATACTATAAACTGCCCCATGACAAGAAAAAAATGCTTTTAAAACTCTCCCATTACAGAAAATAACTACTATAAAACGCCCCAAGTACAAGAAATCTGCTTAAAATGCTCCCTATGTAAAATAATAAATCTATAATACTGCCCCTATGACAAAATATAATAAATATAATTTTCTTTTCCCCCTTTACAAGAATTAACTACTATAAACGCTCCCAGTACAAAATAAACTACTAAAAACGCCCCCTTTGTACAAAATATAACTACTAAAATACGCTTTTATGTACAAAAAAACTACTATAAACTGCCCCCCATGTACAAGAATATAACTACTATAAATTTCTGCTCCCATTAAATAATATAAAATACTATAATACGCCCCCTATTACAAGAAAAAAACTATAATACTGCCCCCCAGTCAAGAATATAACTATATAATATTGCCCCCCATTACAAGAATATAAATATAATACTGCTCCTGTAAAAGAAAAAACTACTATAATACGCCCCCTATGAAAAAAAATAAACTACTATAATACTGCTTCATGACAAATTAACTATTATAATACTCCTCCATGACAAGAATATAACTTATAATACTGCCCCCTTGTACAAGAAATAATACTATAATACGCCCCCTATTACAATAAAAAATACTATAAACGTCCCTATGTACAAGAAATAACTACTATAATACTGTTCCTATTACAAGAATAACTACTATAATATGCCCTCTTTTTCAAAAATATACTACTTAATACGCCCTTATTACAAGAAAATAACTACTATAATACCTTCTATGTAAAAAGAAATAACAAAATAAAAACGCTCCCAGTACAAAAAATAAATACTTAAAAGCCCCATTTTCAAGAAAAATAACTACTGTAAATGCCCCCCATTTCAAAATATAACTACTCAATATTTCCCCCTGTTACAAGAAAAAACTAATAATACTGCCCCCCCATGTACAAGAATATAACTATATAATACTGCTCCTACAACAAGAATATAAATAAAATAATAATGCCCCCCATGTACAAAAATATAACTACTATAATACTTCCACATGTAAAGGGGAAATCAAAAGGGGTTTAAAACATCTTTGTAAAGGAACAGACCCAGCTCTCTGTGGAGATAAGGTGACCTGAGAAATAGAGTCATACCTGTTGTAATTTAGAGACTGTATAAGTGATATTTTGAAATATTCAATCAAACTGCACCATCTAGCATGAAGTTCAACTATCAAGCTTTTTAATTTGGGATTGATGAGTTTTTTTTTTTTTTTTTTTAAGGGGAAAAAAACCTTTTCGACCCAACCCTCTCACAACTCAAACCATGAACCAATTTTAAATTTGGAGGGTGGTAATAATTGGCAATAGTATTATGAGTGGAGTTTGTAGATTATGAAGATATTTGGGATACCATAGTTTAGGGGGAGGTCACAGACACTATTACATTTGGTAATTGTTAGCCTTGGCCCTTTCATAAGACCAAGATTTGTACCCGGGTGCCATTCGGGTATATTGCATTGCACCCTATAAAGTTTCCGGGGGGCCCACAAGCCATCATCTCCCTACCCCACCAATAATTCTTGTAGGCTGCTTTAGGCCTGTGGCCTACAAGATGTCATGGGAGTGTCCTGATTGAGGCTCATCCAGGGAATCCTGCTGTTTATTGGGAGATGGTGAGATGGGTGGTTAGAGGGGTGGCCTGATGTGATGTAGTGTTTTGGCCCAGTTAGAGGCATGACCTGCTGTATTGTCATGTGCTTGGGTAGAGCCCTGTACAGGCAGTCCCCAGGTTATGAACGGGATGGGGACTGTAGGTTTGTTCTTAAGTTGAATCTGTATGTAAGTCAGAACAGGTACATTTATTAAATGTAACTCCAGCACAAAAGGTTTTTTTTTTCATTTTGTATAGTGCAGGGAAGGGTTTTTACATTTGCTTTGCTGTCTGTGCCCCTGTTAAGAAGATTTCACTTCATGTGCTGCTGTGGCGTGCTGGAGCTTGTCGTTCCACAGCTACTATCTGCTGTGGAACTTGGAACTACAAGTGCCAGCACGCCCCATAAGTCTCCGTTTGTAACTAGGGGACAGATGTAAGTCAGAACGGTGTAAGTCGGGGACAGCCTGTACATTGCTTTGCCCCGGGCCTATAATTATGTTACGATGGCCCCGTGCCAGCATTGCTTCTGAACACAACTTCATCTATAATCACTAATAGAGAGTCACATGACTGTATTCCAAAAAATTATTGAGCTGCTCTGTGTGGATGTGGAGCCTTCATATCACTGGGTTATACTGTTACAGGTGCCGAGGCGTCACATATTACACACGTTTCCTCTCAGCTCTAATTAGCAGGCAGCACACAGACGACTGTACTCCACTGCGAATTACATCTACTCTGCACTGTAGCAACAGGGGAGGCGCAGCTACATAATAACAGGTGACACGTTCTGCAGGTTGCCTCTTATCCCTACAGGTCTCCAGGGAATTCCCTGCATATTCCCCTCTATTATACAGATGTTAAGATGACTGGTGCACCTCCATAGGTTCAGTGTAGTCAATTGTAGTTACATTAAACGTCAAGGTAAGGTTTTCACTATTACAATGTAAAAACGTACACCCAAAATACAAAGACGAATCCCCTATTGGATGAACATTAAGCTTTAAAGGGGGTTCCCACAAAGCAAAGTGTACGGCACAGGTCAGCACTCAGCGAGCATGAAAGGGAGGAGGGCGGTGCTTGCAGCCGTCCTCCTCATTCACTTGTATGAGAGTTCCCAAAACAGCCAAATGTGGGCGCTGGGGTGTATTTTTTTTATATTCTGATGGTAGATTATTTATTTCTGTTTTCTGTATATGATTATGGGGGCGGCCATCTTGCCTGAGCTGCTTTACAGCAGCTTCATGGACATAGGAGCCTGTGAACAGGAGCAGACCCATTGACTTCTATAGGAGAGTTTTCTTGGCTCTGTGACCTGGGAAGGAGTCAGTGTGCAGAGAGGGGGAGCTGTGACATCTCCTATTGTGAATGGTGGATCCTGTGTTCTCTATACACATTGATGTCACCTTTCAGTGTAATCCTGCCTGTGCTGATAATGAGGAGACTGCGGAGAGGTGATCTCTACAGAACATGAGGCATTAGTCTATGGTGAATGGTGGATCCTGTTTCTCTATTAAAACATTGGGGTCGCCTCTCAGTGTAATCCTGCCCGTGCTGATAATGAGGAGACTGCTGAGAAGTGATTTTCTACAGAAAAATGAGGCATTAGTCTATGGTGAATGGTGGATCCTGTGTTATCTATACACATTGGTGTCACCTTTCAGTGTAATCCTGCCTGTGCTGATAATGAGGAGACTGCAGAGAAGTGATCTTTGCAGAACATGAAGTATTAGTCTATGGTGAATGGTGGATCCTGTGTTCTCTATACACATTGGTGTCACCTTTCAGTGCCGGTAATGAGGAGACTGCGGAGAGGTGATCACTGCAGAACATGAGGCATTAGTCTATGGTGAATGGTGGATCCTGTGTTATCTATACACATTGGTGTCACCTTTCAGTGTAATCCTACCTGTGCTGATAATGAGGAGACTGCGGAGAGGTGATCACTGCAGAACTTGAGGCATTAGTCTATGGTGAATGGTGGATCCTGTGTTCTCTATACACATTGGTGTCACCTTTCAGTGTAATCCTGACTGTGCTGATAATGAGGAGACTTATGAAAAGTTTTCTCCACAGAACAGGAAGTCATACCCCTTGACTTCTATAGGAGAGTTTTCTGGGCTCTGTGACCTGGGAAGAAGTCAGTGTGCAGGGAAGGGAGAGGAGGATCTGTGACATCTCCTATTGTGACTGGTGGATCCTGTGTTATCTTACACATTGTGCCCACCTCTCAGTGTAATCCTGCCTGTGCTGATAATGAGGAGACTGCTGAAAAGTGATCTTTATAGAACAGGAAGTGTCAGACTATGATTAAACCAAGTGACCAAAGTGAGAACTGCCGGATTTTTGCATTTAAAAATAAATATTAATAGAGATATGGGAAATAAAATAAAAATATAACCAAAAATGAGTTATAAAATGTTTTTAACATAAAAACATAAGTTAAACTACAGGTAATTTTCTGGTAATACATTCCCTTTAAGACACAGAGAGGAAGGTGGCACAGGTATGAGCATTGACTGGTGTCCCCTCTACTCTGCTCTTTGTAGTCACCCAGCACCCGATGCCTTCTTACTCTACAGAACGATGTGCTTTGGATTGTGATACATAATCGTATTTGGAATTGGGGGTTATATGTAAAAAATGTGCTGGGCCCCCCTTTAAAATGCATTTCCATTTCATTAACCCAATGAGTCCTACGGGTAATAGCATAAAAGATGTCCATTATCCTAAACTCTCATATATTAGACAAGTGCAGCTTCCAATTCAATGGCGGATTACATTGTGATTTTTTTTTTAAAAACCCCCATAAAGGAATAACGTGTTTATTTTTTTTTTTTTTTTTACACTTGGGGTAATGTATTAGCATATTCATTATGCTAATACTTTATAATTTTGTGTCAGTTTAACAGGCTGCAGTTGGCAGCACACAGTGTGCCCTGATCCCGGCTTCTTACGAAAACACCCCTGGGGGTACCCGATCCCCAGGGCTCACGACACCCTTTCCCCGTGCATGCTGGGTCATGGGAGCCCCTGATCCCCCGACGAGCGGGGGGAAAGGCCTTTGATTACGCTGTGGTCACAAACCGTAGCAATCAAGGCGTTAAGCGACGGGCTTCACAAACCCCATGTTGCAGCGACGCAAAACAGACGAAACCTGAAATCCCCCGACGAAAAAATTTTGGCAAAGGTTTTTAAAGGCATGAATATTTTTTTTTATATGTGAAAATTTAAGATTTTCGACATATGTACGCGGGGGGGGGGATCCGGGGGGCCACCGCAACGATAAATTTTTTAAGCCACGCCAGGACGGAGTTAAGTAGCCCCCGGTTTTCACCAGAGCCGCCGCAAAGGCAGGAGGATTTTCTGCGGCGTGGGTACCAGGTCGTTACCCCTGACGTGATTGCTTGCGATGGCGGCCGGGGTTTTCTGGGGTGCAAAGACGAATCCAGAGACGAGTCGGGAAGGCAAAAGGGTTTGGGGGCAGGCGGCGAGGTTCGGGCCAAGAAGGAGACGGTCGGGGCAGGGGGAAAAAGGGCAAGGTCGGGAAACTTAAGCAGGGGGACTGGTACAGGGTAATCAGGCGAAAAGAAATACTTCTGGCCCACGGTAACATACCAAAGATGTCATGGCGGGCGGGGGCCCGCTGCCCCTGGGCCGTTCCCCCCCTGCTAGGCTTCGGCGCGGGCATCGGGGTCCCCCGGGGCCCCCCGCCCCCAACGCCGCTCTCAAAACCTGGCCCGCGCTCCGGTGCACCCGCTCCTGTCCCCCCCGGCCTCTGGCATCCCCGCCCCCTTAAGCGTGGCGCGAGGGCGGGTTTAAATTTTAAAAGGGGCCCAGTGTCCCGGTAATTGGCTTATTGCCGGGCACGGTTTTATAAGGTTAGCCCCCGGCCCCTGTTGCCGATTGGGGTTGGGGTTGTTTAGAGTGGTTTGGTGTGTTTGAGTCTGTTTTTTGCTTACCGTGTACCAGCCCGCCCCCCCACTTTTCCTGCCTTGCCTGTTGGCTCCCCTGACCGTTGCCTGTCTCTGCCCCACGAACCTCGCCGCCTCCCCCTGCCTTCTCCCTGTCCCCGATACGCCTCCAGATTACGATTCTGTACCCGCTGTACCAGGCCCCCACCAAAGCAAGTCACGTCGGGTAACGACCGGGTAGCCTCCGCCGCAGCAAGCCATCCCGCTTTGCGGCGGGTTTTGGTGAAAACGGTGTACTTAATTAATCTGGCTTTTATATGTTTCTTTTGGAGAAATGGCTTCTTTCCGGCAGAGTGACCTTTCAGCCCATGTTGATACAGTACTTTTTCACTGTGGATAAAACACAATCTTACCAGCTTCTGCCCGCACTTCAAAGGCTTTTTTTTGTTTTGGGGTTTATATGCACATGTTGGGTCAAAAAACGTTCCTTCTGAAACAGAACCAATCCCCTTCCTGACGGTATGATGGGTGGGGCATTCCCATCTTGTTTGATTGTGTATAATTTTTTTACAGATGAATGAGGCACCTTCAGGGGATCTGGAAAAATGCACCCCAAGGGGTATCAGATTTTTGAAGTCCACAATTCTCTTCCCGATATCTGGCTGATTTTTTTGAATTTCCCATTTTGTTACACACGAAGCAGTGGGTTTTTTGGTTTGCTTTAAAATCATCCCCTAGGTTCACCTAATTAGCTCAGATGTTGCCAAAAAATCATCGAAGCTTCAAAAACATGATTATTATAGGGGGTCCAAATTGTTTAAAGGAGGTATACTGTATGGAAAATTCTACTTTGCAAAAGAAAAAAAATGCCTTAAAAAAATTTTCTATCTCATTATTCTGGCATTGGCAAATAGAAAAAAATTTTGGTTCCCAAATTTACCCAAAAACCGGGGAAAGGGTTTTTTTTGATTTAATGTCCGATGTGAAAAAACTAGGATGGGGGGTTTTATGCAGTGGATAGAAACTTCTGGTTTCAACTGTATATACTTATATAAATACATCATATTCTCCAGAGCCGTGTTTTTCAAGACAAAATAATTTTAATTTTTTAACCTCTCCTCATAACTAAGATGCTCCATTCACCTTATTAGTTTGGCGAGAGCAACCAATAACAATCTTTTTATTACAATTTTTCTAAAAATTTATTTTTTTTAAACTGAGAATATCTTTTTGTCCCATCACAGGATTTTAACTTTATTATTAATTACAGTAAATTATTATATATATAATGTACAGACAACTGTACAGACAACTGTATTCTCACCACACTGATTAGCTTGAACCCCATAGGGCCGCACCGAGTTTTAAGCTCTATGACAGAGCCCCAGTTTTTAAATCTGACATATGTCAATTTATTTGGGATAACTTTTGACTTTACCTCCCAATGGATTCAAGATCATGACACATTTAAGTTAGTAAGAAATTTTGGTCAACACAGTCCTTGTTTATTTGGAAAAATAAAATATCAAAATGTTGTGAAAATTTACCATTTCCAATTTAAAAATTTTCTGTGTGTAAGACATATATACTCCCCAAAAAATTTTTATAACCAACATCTACCATATGTCCACTGTAGGTTGGCATCTTTTTTTAAATGCCTTTTTATGTTTTTATTTGCAACATAGATTTTTTTTTAGGGACCAGTCTATTTCTGACATACCTTTAGGGAGCCTGTTTCATAGTTTCATAGTTTGTAAGGCTAAAAAAGACAAGTCTTCTCTAGTTCAGCCTGTTGTCTAAGGGGTTTCCCGAGGGAAAGGGAAAAAAACCCCCAAAGAGGTAGAAGCCAATTTTTCCCCCATTTCAGGGAAAAAAAATTTCCCTTTCCCGATCCAATCTGGGAATCGAAAATCCCTGGGTCAAGGACCCCCTCCGAATCCTGTCACTATAAAATTGTTATTTATTACCTCCAGAAATTTCTCCAAACCCCTTTTTTAATCGGTTATTGTTTTACCATGACCCTCCCCCTTTGGGAGAGAAATTCCTGTCTCACTGCTCTTACAGTAAAGAAACCCTTTCTATGTTTATGTAGAAATTTTTGTTTTCAAGACTAAAAAGGGTCCCCCCTTTTTCTGATACCCCCTGTGTATAAAAAATCTTGGGGGAGATCTCTAATTGAACCTTTTATGTATTTAAACAATTTTTTACGTCCCCCCCCAACCGTCTTTTCTCTAAACTAAAAACCCTAATCTTGCCAAACTTTCTGGACTGTAGTCCACCC